>JACGWL010000002.1:3278964-3572122 GCA_034509725.1 Sesamum angolense
TGAACTAAACATCATGTGTGAAAAATCATAAATCCTACAGAAAAACATACAAAAAAATTTAAAGAGGAGATCATATGACCTAAATTAAGAGAATAATAAAATATTGAGATGATTGCAATTTTGGTACTATAGTTTATAGAGCTTTGCAAAACAGGTACCATTATTTACAAAATCACAACTTCAATACCATACTTTACAGAAACCTGCAATTTTGGTACCACCTTTGCTTTGGCCTTTAAAACTTTCAAAAAGTATCAATTCAGTCCCTAAAACTTTTTTTTTTTTTTTTTTTTCGCAGAACTCATTCCCTTCACTATTCAATTTATCAGGCCCAACATGCTTCCGAAATAAAATTAAGCCTCTATAAATTCATACCTTTTTTGACCGCTTTGTTGCCGGGTATTCCAAGTCCTCGGTTTTACGGACTTCTTCCAACCACACTACCGCAGCAGATGGTTCGCAGGTCCTTAGCTCCTTCAGCAACAAACAGCACAGCCCTATTTCGTTTCCTACCTTAGGCGTAGAGATATTTCCAATATAGAGACTTGATAAAATTTTGGTTTGACAGGTTGAACAAAAGCCTTTCTTTTATTGAAGAAATATATAAAATATTACATAGATACTATTTCCTCCGTTGGAGGAGACAACTGTTTAGCCTCTCATGGTATTGAGGGCCAGACTCTTTGGGGAAACCCCCATTCACTAAGAACTAGAAAATTTACAAAGATAGAGACTTTGGAAATTATGCTTTGAAGAGTAGGGAAAATATTTGATGATCCTCTTCTGCTTCTCGGCTTCCTTATTTATAGCCATCCGCGGACTTCAAATGCGGACTTCAACTTGTTTTGATGACGTCACTGCGTTCGTCATCTGGATGACGTCATTGCTTCCGTCATCGTCCTTTCCAGCTGTATTCCATAATGGCTTTTGGCCATTCAATTGTTAGCTGGCTCTGACTGTTGGCTTTTGTTGGTTTCTGCCGACAGTCTCCTTTTTGAATTTTTACATCTTTCGATTTTTACTTGTTCTTGTAAAAATTCTTCCTTTTACCTTTGTCCGGGTTTGGTTCGGGTTTCTTTTGGGTCACCCGTATCTTTGTGCCGAACAATGGTTTTTCCTGTTTTTCACAGCAATGGCATACATGGTTATGCCATTGCCCAACATGCAACATGTTGCATGCCTTCATTCTTGTTGACTCGGTTGCAGGCAGCTTGTTCTCCCATATAAGCATTCTTTTCTTTTCGAACATGCTTTCTGCAAACTCAGTGCTCTTTCCTGTCATGGAGTTTAACAGGAACGATCCATTCACCTTGTTGGAGAAGATTTTTGAATGGATACTTGACTTTGTCCATCTCGGTGAGACAGACCCATAAACCCCAAGCTCTTCTGGTGGAAATATCGTCTTCGCTAAAAGCTGACACCAGGGGAGCTTCTTCTGTGGTAGCTTTGATTCTGTTGAAAGCCACCATGTCTGGTCTCTGCAGCTTGATGAAATGAAACGCTGGATGAGACCCCTTTCCTGCCATCTCTGGAGCTGCTGAAATGAATTTTAGCTCCAAGATATCTCCTCTCTTTAAGTGGGGATTGTTCTGCCATGAATCATAAACCGCCCCACTAATCCATTCCGGTAATTTGGAGATTTCCGGAAAACTTGGTGACATAGTATGAACTGAAGCCAGAGCTCCAAACTCATACCATTCTCGAACTTCTTCGTGTTTTGTTCCTTCCATTATCCAGACCCTATTATATTTTCCAGTGGTCTCGATAATGGTCTTGCTTGGGTTGACACCTTTGCGGGAAATTAATTTTTCCCACATCCTCTGATAAACCTGCCAAGCAGAAGAAGATGAAGAAGATAATTCGTTAGTATTAGTCTTAGAAATGCCTGTCATTGGCCTAAGACTAATCTCTCCCTCTTAAACCCCAGAGGTGCTGGGTTGACTCGAATCATCAGAGGTTTTCACTCCCTGTGACTCGTCCGTCGCCGTTTCACCAGAATCTGATGATGGCCTTGTGCAAGCAGTACTTGAATCTGCCGCTACAGGTCTAGAGCCCTGTACTCTAAGCGCAGGTTTAGAGCCCTGCTCTCTCAACTCGCGAGTCATCACCGAGGGCGATGCCTTTCGAATTGGTTCAAGTAGAGCGTTCCATAGCGCCGTTGAAGCTACCAAGGAACTCCTGATATTCGTCTGGACTTTATCCAGATCAGCTCGCTGGACTTGTCCGGCTATTTAGGCGTTAACCGCTAGCCGTCCAAATTCTCGGTCAAGCTCCTCGAGGTTCTCTCTGAGGTGCCTGAGTCTCAGCATTACGGAGTTTGCTTCAGCTCCCTCCATCTTGTCAAGAAATCTGCAAGAACATTTTCATGAGATTTAATAACGACAATATTATAACAATAATATTGGCATTCAGCTTGCCATCTGATAATACGAGCTTTCTCTATTTTTGATTCCAGTTTATTTTTCAGGAAAGCTTTAACATTAGTATTATCAACTTTCAATGTAAATTCTTTAGCAAGTAAGAACAAATGCCATTTCTTAAAAGCCTTCCAAACTGCAAAGAATTCCTTCTCATTGATGTGCCACACTTGGGCTTGTTGTTCGGTGAACAACCCTCCTGTGTATCTACAAGGTTCTTCCCCTGTAGTAGTCTTCTTCATGAGCACTGCTGCCCATCTGTAATCATTGGCGTCTGTATAGACTACCAATTCATCCTCGTCCTGCGGTATTGCAAGCTTTGGCAGATTATTGCAAACCTGCTTTAGCTCACGAATCCTTTGTGTGTGGATTTCCTCCCATTTCCACTTTGCACTTTCTGTTTCTTTTAAAAGTGGCCGGAAATCCTTTCTGTATTTTGCAAGATCCTTTATAAAGATACCTGCAAAATTTACTACTCCTAAGAAGCTCTGTAATTGCTTCTTATCTTTGAGTACATCTGGAAAATTGCGGATTTTCTCCACAATATGTTCCTGCAACTCAATACCTGCTTCGTCAATAAGAATTCCTAAAAATTCAATCTTATTGACTGCTATAGTAGCTTTCTTCTCAGAAAGTACTAAACCTTCTTTATGACATGCATCAGAGAATATTTCTAAATGTTTAATATGATCTTTCATATTTTTAGATGCAATCAATATGTCGTCAATATAGACAAACATGAACTCAAAATAATCTTTAAAAAGATTATCCATTTTTCTTTGAAATATCTGGGGTGCATTAGCTAAACCCATTGGCAACACATTCCAGATATATTGACCTTGTGGCGTGGAGAATGCAGTAAACTTCTTTGATTCACTCTCCATTTTAATCTGATAAAAACCAGATTTGCAATCAAATTTAGAAAACACTTTTGCTCCTTTAATGCAATCAATTAAGTGCTCTCTACTTGGGATGTAATAACCATCAAATTCAAGTATTTTATTAATACCTTGATAGTTAATTACCAACCTGGGTTTACCTCGCTTTATCTCGCCATGGTTTCTTACCAGAAATCCAGGGCTACTGTAGGCAGAGATTCCAGGCTCAATGAGTCCAAGGTTGATATGCTCTTTGATAATGATCTGCATATCCTTCTTGTCCTCCATGTTCATTTGAATAGGCTTGTATCGAACATACTCGTATTTGCACTCTTCTTTAATCTTCAGAGTAGCTTCGATCTTGTTCCTATCCCACCATGCCAGAGGATTTTCACTGAAATTTCTCTGGATGAGTCGCTTGACATTCTCGAGAGAAAGAATGCTTTCTTCGCTTATGTCCATCGTTTTTAGCTCTACCAGGGCTTCCCTGAGGTTCTTGATTTCTTCCTCAGATTCCTCGTAAAAGCTATCTCTATCGATGAGTCCCTGTTGCCTGAAAGACAAGAGAACTTTTCCAAATTTCCTTTTATCCTGCATTTTTGGATTAGTCAATTTGGCATCGAAATCACCACGCTTGCTGCGAAAATTTATAGGCATTATTCTATTAAATGCCTTTTCTCTTCGCAGAACCTGTATCTCATTACCATAGTTAGTAGTAAAGATTAACAGATTTCTCTGATTATCCTGCATATATCTTGCAAATGTTTGAATAAAATTATTACCCAGCAAGATATCAGCACCTGTATCATGAAAGTAAATGGGAGGTGTTTTTACCCTGAACCAGGGCGTTCCAAATGCTCCCCCGATCAGGATTTTTGCTTCTCTGATTCCTGTATTGAGTATTAGGATTTTTTGTGAAAAATCCCTTCCTGCAATAACAGGTAAAGTTTCCCTTGCTTCTTTAGGGAAAACTCCAGGTTTTGCTGTGCAAATCCCTGATCCTGAGTCAATATAAGCTGCAAAATACTCTGTCTTATATTGATCGTATAACATACCAACATATATGTATATAGAAAAGGGGCTTGTCATTCAATCCTTATGGTTACACCATCAAGACTGAACTCCATACCGTTACCTTTTCTTCCCCATGGTTTATGATCCTCGAGGAAACTTAACCCCAAAGTCATACACCCATTTTCTCTTCCTGCGACACCTGCAACTAGAAATTCATGGCCTGCTATTTCTAACATGCCTTCATATCTACCAATAACAGGTTGCTGCAAATGATATAAGTCATCACAAGGAAAAAAGTTATCCTTCTTAGTGATGTCAAATATAACTTGTATTTCTTTCCATCCTTCAGGGCATTTAAGTTTTACGTTATCTACCCTAATCTCTTGAGGAGTTAAGACTCTTGCTAAGTCTTTCTCTTTTCCTTTGTAGCCTGTTATCCTATCTTCTGAAAAGGACATTCTGCTACCATACTCAATCCTAGAACTCTTTGTTCGATCTAAGACTGGGTGGTCTTTTATAATGATATCGACACCCCAATTCTAGGTATCTTAATTGGATCTGGTGCCATTACCTTAGCAAATTCCTTGAAAATTCTAGGAATCTCAATATACTCTTTCCTAAGGAATAAGTCCGAGTGATGTGTATTGGAAAGGGCATAAGCAATTCTATAAGTTATAGAATATGGTCTATTTCCTTCTTTCATTAGATCTTTTCTTTTAAAATCCTGATGAAGGGTTAAGACTCTACTGAAATCTTGGTCAGCTAGGTTGTATGCAATCCTAGGATGAATATCAAACATCAGTTTTCCTGCATACAAGTTACCTATCATTGTCCCAAGACAACCATCTCTTAAGTTATTGATTCTTCTATCCATTATTGACAGATGTATTTCTGAATCAATTCATTCTTTAAAAGTTGCTTTTATTACTACTTCAATAGTTCCTATGTGGATCCATTTCATAGTAACTGCTACTTCTTCTCTGAGCCTACTTAATTCTTCAAGAATTTCTTCTTTAGGAATAAGCTGCATTTCCATCACATTACCAGTAAATTCTATGGGAATAGCGAACTCACCTGAACTTACTTTGTAGATTATGTGATGTTTCCTTTGGTTTAGTCCTATCTGGTTGAGGACTTTACCGATTCCTCCAATTCTAAATCCATCATATGGACTAAGTTGGAGTCTTGACGCATGATTCTTTCCATGGTTTTGTTTGACACCGTCATTCTGGAAAAGAATCCTGACAGGCTTTCAGAGGTCTGAAGCCTATCTTCCTCATCGTGACTATTCTGACTCGGTTGAAGATCCATCCGACTCAGTCACCATTTCCTCCTCATAGACACTTTCGTCTTAAGGAAGATCTTCAAATTGGTATATTGGTACCAATTCACCATAGTAGACCGCGTCTAATATGTCATCCGTGGCTTCAAATTTTCTGATTATTTCACCACGTTTCTGCGGGCAGTCTGGAGCGATATGTCCTCTTGCTCCACATGTCCAGCAGTTGCAGTCCTTGAAACTTTCATTAGTTCGGGTATGGGCCCATCTGAAAGTTCTCTTCGTAGGGGTTCGTCCGGTGGATCTTGTATCTGTTCGTCTAGATCCTTGGGATGAAGCCCTTGTTGGTCCACTCCGTTGCCCAGATTTGTATGTTCTGGCTTTGGTTTTGGACCACCATGATCTGCGCCTGAAAGGAGTTCTTCTAGGATTCCTGGAGTATAGATCACTCCTGTGTTTCCTCCTTTTCCTCGGCTCACCTGATTCTCCAATAATAGTAGAAAAATCGTTATTATCACAACAGAGAGGAGTTCGTTTAATTGTACCTCTCAGTCGTTTCATGTTTTTCTGGAGGGATGCTTGATAACACCAATCCTTCAACTTGTCTTTGAGGAAAGACATTCTCCTTGCTACTGAATCCATCTGTCCCTCCGGTACTTTGTATGATTGTATCAACATTTCCCTCCATGGACTACAGATTTTAGCAAAGAACATTGGAGCTGCAACATCCACTGCTACTCCACTCTGAAAGAAATATTTACGAAACCAATAGATATATTCATCTACTGCGCAAATACTCCTTAGTTCAAGGCTGAAAAGAGCTTGTGTATTTTCTCTAGCCTTTTCTGTTCTACTTTCTTCGAAGTATCCATCTCCGATGAAGTGTATTGTGATAAGCCTTCCTAGCCGATCCGCAATTGCACTTTTGGAATCTCCGGCAAGGATACTGGCTTTAGTATCAGCTGGGGTATATCCCATCCGATCTTCACAGAACCCTCTAAACTCAACTCCACTAATTTGATGAAGTTTTCTTTGTCGAGTTCTAAGGTAGTTGCCGCAATCTTTATGGCTGCTACCCATTCGTCTATCAGCTTCTCCATGTTTCGGAAGTCGATAACATCCAGATTTAGAACAGCACCATATGGATGTAAGGGCTGAAGCATCGTTCTTGCCCAAGGTGTATTTTCAGGTGCTCTCCTAGGATTTCTCCCTGGATTCTCTCGGAGTCTGGTTCCCACAAACGTCGGTGTTGTGTTTGTGTGGAAATCTGCACTTTCCCTCATCGGGTGATCTTGTGGAGCTTCATTGGAACATGTGCTCCCCTCCGGCGGTGGTGGTAGTGCTGGAGTTACTTCATTGGTGTGAATATTGACTAAATCCACAATCCCTAGTTGGGAAAATGATTCAGCCAGTTCTTGTAGATCCGATAGATCCGCTCTGGTTACCTCCATTATTTTATGGAGTTAAGGATCTCCTGGATCTGTTCATCCCGAGTCTTTGGCTTCGGGATCTCCTTTGCCTTCCCCTTCTGGTGTAGAAGAGGTACCGTCCCAAGGGCATCCCTGATCCGTTCTTGTCTGGATATGGATGATTCAGGTTTGTCCCGTTGGTTTCTTCTTAGATCTGCGACTTCTGTCTTCAGATCTATAAGATTCTTGTGTAGATCTGGGAGGATCTTAAGAATCTCGTCTATCTTGTGGCACAAGGAGTCTACTTTCATAGGTACGTTAGATAACCTATGTCCATAGTCTTGGACCGTCTTTTGGATTTCCCTCAAATCTTGAGAGATTTTTGAGGTATCGGCCTCGATCTCCTTCCAATTAACACCTCTAATCATAATTTTTAGAGAGATATTGGTGTAGGTATTGACCTTTTCCGTTCCTCCGGGCTGGAATTGGTCCGTTGATCTCAGTGGTCTGCAAACGCTTCACCACCTGTCCTGGAACTTCCAGTAGGACTCGGAAATATCTGGGTCCTTCTGGGTCAAACTCCGGGTTTATCTCTATTGGATCCCCGTTCTGTGGTTCCTCGGGAGTCCGAGGAGCTGCTTTCATCTTACATGGACCTTTGTATGGACCATGGTCACATTTGTACAGAATTTCCCGAAGGACCTTCTTTCTCTGGTTTTCCAGAATCTGGAAATATTCCCTGTTGTTATGTAACTCGAACTTTCGTTCGGTTCCATTTTCTCTTGGAAGGTCTCCTCCGTTAGTGGAAAAATATCTAAATATAATATTAACCATATATTTCTTCAATAAACCTAGGCTCTGATACCATTTTCAAGCAAGGGTGAATGTACAACTCATTTAGATACTTTGGCGTTGTATCCTCTTCGATCTCAGATCTAAGAATTCCTTTTCAGGATGAACTTAGTAACTGATTAGATCGTAAGGTCTTCCAGCCTAATATATCTGTTTAGAGTTTTACAATCAAGGGACTAGATCTGCGAAAATCAAACCTTTTTGGGGCTAAAATGAAATTTTTAAAAGATAAGCCATGAAAAGAGATTTCAAACATGAGCTGTGGTATCAAATCTGCAATTTTTTCATAACTTATGGTATGAAATCTGTTATTTTTGAAGGGTACGGTACCTAAATCGCAAAGTTGCCCAAACTATGTTACCTCTTTCGCATTTTATCTCTAAAATATTGAATTTGATCATGATCTTCACACATTTTTATTGCACAAAAAAGTCCTCTCTCTTTCCTTTCAACTTGCAGTTTGAAAAAGAAAATAAATAGCAGTAAAAAATCTTTCTAAATTGAACACTTGTGTGCAGACATACTCGAGCATTCAGTAGGGGGTGATCATGCCTTATTGAGTGTTTGTTGTAATTTTAATGAATTACATGAAATCCATAAATTTGGTTGAGAAAATGAGAAGAAAAGAGAAATATTTGCAGCATCCATTTGGTTTCATTTTTTGAAAAATAAAATTCTGATTTTAAGTTTCAATTTCAGTTTCTAATTTCATTATTTGTTTTAAAAACATGAAATCGAAACTGATTGAAAATAGTTATTTAATTTTTAGGAAATTTAAAGCTGGATGTGGCTGTTTCAATTTGATTTATGATTGTCATTATGGTTATAATTGCTGCAATGAATAGGTGAGGATTGACAATGTGTATATATAGCTTGCTTCCTCATGATTTCAAACACACAGCAACAAAGCAACAACAAGATTTCTCTCTCTCTCTCGGCTTCTCTTGTTTTCCAAAGATTTGGCTCTTAAGTTTCTCTTTAAACGTGCTTTTGAGTGTTTGTTCGAGGTGTTTTTCGGTATAGTACTAAAATCGAAAGAACTGTAACCATCTTATCCTGGGAGAAATTACGTAGCACCCGGCGCACTACTGATACGGGACGTATATTTTCTTCAAGGCAAGCAGTGTATTCTGCGATTCGGTTAATTCTTACGATTACCATTGGACTGAGAATTGTTACGGTACAATTCTCGTTGTAAGTTTACTATTTAATTTACTTGTCGTAATTGCGTTTCTAACGGTTATCTTTTATTTGTTCCAACGTGGCTTTAATTGCTTTTGATTTCAAATCCGATTGTTATATTTCAAAATGATGTTTAATTACTTGTTTCATTACTTGAAACTGAAATAATTTTTTCAACAGTGTTCAAGTTTGTTTTTATCCTCCCACTCTCTTGATCACTTATTGACTCAAATTGCATCATTTTACCTATATTTTCATCAAAATTTGTCATAACAACTTTTATATTAAAAAATGAATAATTCAAAAATCCATGCAGCAAAATTCTTCCAACATACTCAAAATAGACAAGCATATGAGCGTTTAATTATGTCTTATCATTTTCTTCAAATATGTTCTTAGGTACAATTTCTTTAAAGTCTTCCGATGATTCAAAATTTGAACTTGCTTCATTTTGGAGTATGTTTATGTAAGACACAACATTGGTCATGTATTTAAGTTATTAGTCCTGTAGATGTTACATTAGATATTATAAGTAAACGATTGCTACATACCCTATGCATTGAGTTACGTAGATAGGAAAACAAATGCTTGTCAATTAAATAAAGGTAAAATGTACTTATTTCTTTTTACTTTATTTATTGTAATACTTACATGTTATGTTTATGTATGGTAAAAGGTAATACTTATTTATTTTATTTTTTTTATAAACTACGATTACGTTCATTGAGAGTGTTAGTGTTAAAATTTTCAAAATGTATTTATGTAAGCGTTTCATTCGGATATGGGTGTCTGTAATTTTTTAAAAGATATGGGATATTTATATTTTTGGACCTAACATCGAGGGCGCCAATGTAAGTTACCCTAATTTTAAAAACCATTGCTTACCCTCCTTGAGTTAACGGTTAGTATAATTGACTCTTAACACTGTCAAATTTCAAAGTTTGCATTACTGTTTTGACTCTAAGAATATAAACATATTATCTTTAGTACTGATGGGCAAACATATTATCTTTAGTACTTATGGGCAATTTTAGAGGATAAAATGGTAATTGCATCTTTGAACTTAGTGGTGTTAATTGGCCAACTACATTTGCCGTTAACTGAGGGGTAAGAAAGCCATATGTTTTTTTAGTATAGGAATAATTGTTATAATAAGAAAAATACAAGGGGCAAAGTGTAATTTTCAATATTGAAATAATCACGTACTTGGGACCAAATCTTAAGAGGACTAGAAATTAGAACCAGGGCCCAAGGCCCAGAGCGTAACACAACTTTGTTAGCCCATTCCAGAGATATTCAAACCAGCCCCCCAGATGAAAAACACGATTTTTGACAGCCAAAAGGTAGAAGAGTAGCGATTTATATTTTGCTGTTGTCCTCAATAATCACGCGACTTCGGTAGGAGTTCACGGAATTGAGTGAATGGCGCGGCAGAAAATACTTCAAGAAATTCCCCACCGAGAAAACCCCTATAAGGGGTTTTTAACAGTAGAGCACTGTGTAGGCGAAAATGGAAATAGGAGGCAGCAGCGAGAGCCCGCCGGACACAAAGAAGTCAAAATCGAAAACGCCCAGAAAGGCTAAAGATGCCCAACTTCTTAAACAGAGTAAGCTTTCTCAAATCCTATCTCAAATGTGTGTTTTTTTTTTTTTTTTGGAATGTTTGTTTTTGTTTCGAAAATTTTTTAGGTTGTATTTTCGTTATGGGGTTTCTCGGTTGTTTGTTGTAATCATCGTTGGGTTTCTTATTTTGGCAGAATCTCCAGCGGAGTTCTTTGCGGATAACAAGAATATTGCTGGTTTCGACAATGTGAGGTTCATATGTGTATTTGATTCATTTGTGTTTTTTTTTTTTTTTTCTTTATGACGAATTGGGTTCCATGTTGCGTTTGGTATTGGCGTTAATGCTACCAACCCGAGGGGGGAGTAATATCTTGTTTAACAAGTCAGTTTTCCATAGATGATTGATGCAAAAATTAGCACTTGTCATTTCCACCTCTTGATTGATGGATTGGTTCTTCCAGAATGACCTAATAGTGATAAAAAATTGTCTCCGACTTTGTAATGGTTTGGTGAGGAGTTTCTGGTTCTGATAGTGTGATGATTCAAACGGGTCGATACTATACATCAGTTCCTAGGAAAGACATGGTGGTGGCTTGGGGACACAGTCTGTTTTTTGTAAAGGTTCTGCTGGTACCAGTATTTCAGCTAGGGTGGAAACATGACCTTGATTGTGATAATGGATGTGGTGGTAGTGAGTGGTGGCGAAGATGGCATGTGCCAAAGGGAAAAAGAAGCTGCAAGTTTGATCAAATTTTAACTGAAGAGAAACAATTGTTGAAAAGGGTACAATGCAATTTTACATGAAAAAAGGAGGCACTGTTGATGTTGAATGTGTTAAATTAGTTCTGTAACATTATACGATAGAAATTTTTGTTTGTAGGTTCCCTATTCATAACGAATCTTTCATGTTTTCTCAGCCAGGAAAATGTTTGTATACTACTGTTAGAGAGCTTGTTGAAAATGCACTTGATTCAGCAGAGTCAATCTCTGAACTTCCTGTCATAGAGATAACAATGTAAGTATCAGTGTGCATATCTTTCAGTTAGATCTTTATTTTGGATTTACTGCTGTTGACACTGCATTGGGTTGATCGCTTTAGAGAAGAAATTGGGAGAAGCAAGTTCAACTCCATGATTGGTCTTGCTGACTATGAACGCGTTGACGAAGAGCTATATGATGATTTTGAGACAGCCAAGGCTCGTGAGGTGCATTTATTTTGTGTTTGAGTTCTCTGAATTTGATATGTTAGATTCCACAATGACGAGTGTGTAAAAAATGCTTATACAAGTTGGTAGGTCAGAAAGTGGTGACCACTTGTGTCTAAGGATCGTATAAATTCTTATCTTTAGAAAAGACTTGCCAAGGAAGCTCGTCTGCAAGAAATTCAGGCAAAGAATGCTGCTCTTGGGAAGAAAGGCAAAGCACCAACAGCAATCAAATCGATAAAGAGTCGTGAGGCCTCATATTACAGGGTCACCTGCAAGGTCTATCATTCATTCCATCTATCCGTTGTCTATTGTACAAGCATTTGCTAATTTCTTTAGCAATTTATGATTCATGGACTCAGAATTGTATAGCTGGAAATTCTCTTCTTAAACACTTCGATTTGGTCTTGGATGTAGGATAATGGAAGGGGAATGCCACATGATGATATCCCAAATATGTTTGGACGAGGTTCTGAATCTGATTCTGATAGTTTTTTTATATCCTTAATTTATTCTCAAAATTGGTTATATTCGTTGGGAGCTAATATCTGTCTAACTTGTTCAGAGTAGCATAAAAAACTAACATTTCTATTTGTATTTTTCTGTATTCTCTTTTTATATTTGTGCTTCTAAAAGTAGCATGTGTGCAGTTCTTTCTGGAACCAAGTACGGGTTAAAACAGACGCGCGGAAAATTTGGACTTGGTGCAAAAATGGTAGGTTCTATGATTCTGGAAATAATTTGGGCAATGTGTGTTATATTTTATAAGCATAATATTCTATCCATTCTATATCTGTCCTGCAGTGCAGCAAGCTTTTGTGTGTTATATGATAATACTGTCATTTGGCAGCTTTATCGCTAATTTATCATATGTGGACACCTCTATGGAGGTGGTAATATAATCTCACATGAACAAAGATTTATCCATCTTCCTCATGTGCAGGCTCTTATTTGGTCCAAGATGAGTACTGGACTACCCATTGAGATCCTTTCGTCAATGAATGGCCAGAATTATTCATCATTTTGCAGACTAGATATAGATATCAATAAGTATGGCAAATATACCCTCAGAACTTCACTCTAGTATCTTGTTGGATTTTGCTGGACATTGATGCGAGGGAAAAGTGATGTTGCAATTCATTGATTTCCAGGAATATTCCTCACATTCATGTACATGAAAACGAGGAATGAGGAAAGATGGCATGGAGCTGAAATCCACATTGTAATTGAGGGAAACTGGACAACCTATCGTGTATGGTTCATTAAATTAACTTTGACCTGAGCCTCAATTTCTTGTGATTGCGTTGGTTCCATCTTTTATTGGTGTTTTTGGCTTCTACAGTCCAAAATATTACACTACATGCGTCAAATGGCTGTCATCACTCCATATGCACAATTTCTTTTCAAGTTTCTATCAGAATCTCCAGAGTATGTGCTCTCTCTCCCCTGTCTTCATTCTCTTATTATAGTATCTGGATAGAGTGGCAAAATTTCCTTTCTTTATTTTTGCAGCAAAAATGTCACGGTGAGATTTGCTAGGAGGACTGATGTTATGCCTCCCGCTCCTCTTGAGACCAAGTACCATCCGTCGGCAGTTGATTTGCTTTTGATAAAAAGACTTATTGCTGAGACTTCAAAGCAAAATCTTTTGCAATTTCTTCAACATGAATTTGTGAATGTTGGGAAGTCCTATGCCGTGCGTTTAATTGGTAAGAATGCAGCTGATTCTTATCTCTGAGAAAAACTGCAGATGAGACCTTTCTCCAGGCTGTTGATAGCATGAAAAAAGTGTTCATGTTGCAATTGAGAAGATATTTTTAATGTTTTTGATGCTATGTTCTGAAATAGTTGAATGCCTTTTGGCGTTTTATGTGAGACTAGTGAAGTTTTACAAAGTTCTTGAGGAATGCACAAGTTCATTGGATCAAGTGGAAATTATTATCCATGTTAAAAAGGAATAATTTGTTACATCTGATCAAGTTGAAATTAGCATCCATGTGAAAAAGGAATGAGTTTTAATGCTTCTTCAATTCTTCTTGTACGGCGTCTTTTGGTGCGGCATCTTGTATTGGTTAAAAGCAATTCTGAAAAATAGCCATGGAACTAGAAGTGATAATTATCTAAGAAAGAGAACCTCAAAGTATTAAGCCAAGTCGTCTCTTGTGGGATTTGTTGTATATGGTTTAATACATTTTATTTGAAAACAAAAATGGAAATTTAGAACTTCTTTACATGTGGCCCATTGCGTAATCTTTAGTTTTTCGTATCTGTTAAAGCATCAGATTCTGAGGCTAAGCAATCAACTAGAAATGTCGCCATGTGCACTTGAAACATTTTGTGAACTTGATATGGTATTGGAACTGAACAATCTTCATGAGCATACAATACATTTCCATGTTCAAGTTTTGTTTGCCACAATTATCTTTTGGCTACAATTCAAATAGGAAGCACCATGAACCACAACTCTCTTTGGTGGAAAAGAGACTTCTGGAGAACCTCACAATGTGGACTTAGCACTTATTGAGCTATGCCTCTATTCTAAATACCTCAAGTCAATAATGGATTCTCTTTTACTTCTAGCTTGTACTCTTACTGAAGTGTACGTAGTATAATTGATATGATTAGGTAGATGGTTCAAAATATTGAGTAGTTGATAAGTCAACTATCAAATCAGCTTATTATGCTAAATTGCACAAATAATCATCCAGAGGATTTAAGAACAATGATATTTGCAAATTACTTACTGGATAGCACATTTATCAAGCTGCTGATACGAGAGACTTTTCATACAGTGATAGAATGTAAATATTAAAGAGTATATTTCTGCTTGATGAAAGTTTATATGCATAGGTTGCAATTAATCAGATGCAAGCATTTCTTTGATAGGTATGAACTAGGAATATAAGAGAGACATTGTTTAATACTATCTGTATTTGTTAAAGAAGTTTCTACTGACTGAAAGTTGTGTGTTTTATAGGGGAAATGGGTCCAGATTTTGGCCCAAAAATGTCTGTTAAATCTCTGACCCCTCAGCAAATTGTTCGCATACATCAGTTGTTCCGTCAAGCTAAGTTTGATGATCCCAGTGGTGATGTGAGTCTACAGTTTGCTTTTCATGTCAACTGTTTTTGATCTTTGTCAATTTCCTTGTGTCTTACCTTGATTCCTGATTTTATTTACTGCATTCATATTTAACTTATGCATTAACTGCAATCCGCTGGCAGTGCCTGAGTCCGGCTGGAGAATATAATCTACGTTTAGGGATTATAAAGGAGCTGCATCCCGATATGGTTGCTACTTATTCAGGAAGGTAGTCTTAATCATTAAGCCTCCGTTGCCCAGATTTTTGTACTTTTCAGTTGAGATCTAATTTTATTTTGAAATTGTTGTTTGTCTCATGCAGTGCTCAAGTGTTTGAAGGCCACCCTTTTATCGTGGAAGCAGGACTTAGTTTGGGTGGAAAAGATGTTAAACAAGTGAGTGGTCACTATTCTTTGTACAGTGCAGAACAATTTGGAAAGCCGATTCTTTTAACTCAATGCCTTGCAATCTTATTCTGTTTCTTAGTCTCGGTGTCAACCTACGTTTGGAATGTTGAGCACTGATGATGGGCATGCTGCAGTTGCAATTACCTTTGCTATATCTTGTCTTGCTTTTGATTCTTTGTCCTGTATGGAAAATCTGGGTGGTTCCTTTTCTTTGTTAGGAAAGCAAGGAAGTCTGAGAATAGTTTCATCACTTTCATGATAAAATTTGGGCTGGAGGACAGCTTAACAAGGGAATCAGACTGATGATTACTGGTTAAAGTGTGTGTCTAAGTATAAATCAAATTGTTGTCTGATTTTGAAATATGGTACTCGCAACCTAATGATTATTGTAACTTAGTATGAGCCATGACCAAATGCAAGTCCTGGACTCCTGGATATGCATTGGCTGATTGTTGTACTCATGTAGGATTGATGATTTTTAAGTTGCATAAATCTATTTTAACCTTGTAGAGCGAGAAACACAATCAGTTACTTTTGTGTGGCCGATTTTTCCGCAGTTTTTATATATTTGTATGGTTTTTGGATCATCATTTTCCTCAATAGGGTGCATTACATACGTAATATAAAATTTATTGACATAACTTGTGCATTTTACTTTTCGCATAAGGGCACTGGTGTCTTAAGTCTAAATAGTTATAAGACATTGCAATACTGATCTTATTTTGCTGTTCATCTAGTATCTGACTTTGAATTTTATATGTGTGGGCTGAACTTAGGGGCTAAATATTTTCCGATTTGCTAACCGGATTCCACTTCTGTTCGAGCAAGGTGCTGACGTTGTCACCAGGACTGCTGTGAAGAGAATTAAGTAAGAGATATACAGTATTTCATCTGCTATAAACAATTATATTCAGACTAATAGTGGGGCTAGTAGTTCCTACATGTAGCAGTCTGTGTAACATAACAGAACTACTCATGATTTCCAAGACTATTTTCTGAAACTCATACACAGAAAGGACCATGTGTTGCTTGTTGAGTTATTTTCAGTCTTCCCTGTGCAATTTGGCAATTGCTTGTTGCATGTATAGAAACTGCTAACTGGAAAAAATCAGGCTAAAAAGTCATTGTCAATTTTCAGTTGGAACAGTTACAAGATCAACCAAACACAAGACAAGATCGGTGTCTTTGTGAGTATAGTGAGCACCAAAATTCCTTTTAAAGGAACTGGAAAAGAGTACATTGGTGATGACATCAGTGAAATAGCTTCTGCTGTCAAGGTACGGGTATATACAGAATTTCCTTCAAATATATGATAATTCCTGATAGCCTGAAAGAAGTTTCTTCTCCAGACAGCTATTCAGCAGTGCTGTGTCCAGCTAAAATCAAAAATAGTGAAAAGAATACAGGCTCGAGAGCAGCAAGAGAGAAAGCGAAGTTTGAAGAAGTAAGCTAATCTCTATTGCATCAGATGTGATATGACCTACATGAAAATGAAGGTAAATTAAACTTTTACCATCTTGTAGGTACATTCCTAATGCCACTGGTGCGGTTTATGAGATATTAAAAGAGATGTCGCACTCGCATGCTTCAAAGAAAAGACGTTCTGAAGATAAGGATGCAGAATTACTAAAACAAGTTTCGGACCATATAGTGACAGAAGAAACATTGCGTGAAAAGCTTGCTCAACATGTGGAACAGGTCAGAAATTATTTCTGTGTTCTTGTTGAGAATTTGGTCCACCAATAAGTTCTTTTTGGGGTATTGTTACAACTACCACCATAACTTGGTATATACGCACACAAGGAAAAGAGAAGTTCAATGTCATCCAATTCGAGTGGATTGATTAGTGACTTGCCTATAGCCAATGTTGCAACTCTGGGCTTCGCTTTCACTTTGAAGGAATAACCTTGGAGATTTATACCATATGCCTCTTTGTTACCAGATATCCTCAACTCTTTTTCCCCTTTTGACTTCTGCTCATGACGGTTGTCACATTTAGAAAGTGGAGGAATTGCAAATATGAGACCTGCAATTTCCTTTTGTTGCCATTCTTCGCTATTCTCAAAATATGGATGTCTTTTTCATACGTTGTTGCCCATCCTTTTGGTTTTGAAACACTCTGTTTAATAATCATTTTGGAATGTCTTGGTTAAAATCAATGCAGGTTGACTATGAGATGGCACTGGAATATGCAACACAGACTGGTGTAAATGAGGAACCCAGAGAAGACATATACATTCCACCACTGCAAGCTGAATATAATTTCACTGAGTTTCACAGCCCTGTATTCGTCTTCAGGCTCGTCCATTAGGTATTATCAGATGTTTGAACTATTATTTTGCCATTACTTTGTTTCATACACGAGGAAGAATAGGAGAGGCACGAGGAGAATATGCCAATATATTACCAGTTTAAAGGATCTTCCTCTTAGATCAACCGGAGGTCCAATACTGTATTTGTCGAGCTTGTTTTCCGTCTTTAAATTTCGGGCAATGAAGTTCTGTTCGGTCGACAATCATTTGTATACTTGTCTCTTGATGATTGGTGGACGGTGTAAATGCCCATGAATTGTACATTGCTAGTCCAATTTCTTGATTCTAGTTTGAGAAAGAAGTTGATTTTGCTACTGAATGTGTGTATTGTACTTGTTTATCCTTTGGATATAGAAAAACTCCCAGCTTTTCCCATGAAGCGGTCAAGTAAATTAATTATGCTTCGTTTTCTGATTCTGAAGGCTTCAAATTCTCAATGTAATACTCATATACCATATGTTAGAAGTAAATCTTGGAAGAGCGTTCTGACTTCTTGTGCTTGTAGCTTTTCAGGTTCATCATCACTCTCCCCTTCAAACTGTACAGTACAGTACAATTTTAGAAAGAATTTTTCTTTTACTTTAATAGACATGCACCTACCTACGTTTAAATTCAAAACTTCCCATAAAAAATCTTGAGCCAAATCCACAGAGCAGTCGGGCAATTAGTTGGCAAGATTGTTTTCTGTTGTGTTAACATTTGATATTACAAGGTATAAAGATAATAGATTGTTCGGAATAAGAATAGTGTCATATATACTACCAATATTTTACTTATTAACAGAATAAATATCTTATTTTCTTGATTGCAATTTAGTCGTTCAAAGTGAAAGGAAAAAAAGGGTTCATCCGATACTTACATGTACTATCTTCAACTAATTAAATAATTTACAGAAATCAAGCAAAGAAGTTAAAGTGGAGTATTGGGACTAACTAACGTATTATTCAGTTCTGTTCTGTCAGAAGAAACGTTACAAAGTCTGAGACCAAGATCCGCGGCTCCTACTCCATCCATCTAGCAACCGATCAATGGAGCAGACGCCACCGCAAATAGCCATTCTTGGCGCTGGTATCTTTGTCCGCAATACTTACATTCCCAGATTAGCTGAAATCTCCAACTTGTTAGTTTTAAGAGCCATTTGGAGCCGCTCTGAGGCAATCATTCCATCCCTTGTCTTTGTTTTTATTATTCACCTGCTTTCTTCATTTTCTTTTATTGAAATCCGAATCTGGGTCGCTGGCACGTACTGTTCTTGCGTCTGATTTTATCTTTTGTTTTTGTGATTATAGATAAAGCTTGCATCTTTTTGTTCGGTTTCTTGCATTTTTCTTGAAAATTGTTTCTGGTTGTCTACAAAGTAGTAATGTTTTTCGCTTGTTTTGCTGTAATTTCTTGGGATTGAGAATAGTCGAAGTTCAGGGAATGGTCTTTCGTTTGCATTTGTTCTTTCACGTCATATTTTGTGGAAATCTGTAGATTTAATACTGCCTAAAATCTATTATTTGTCTGGTTGAGTCGCTCGCCTTTTTTTGGCCTTTTCTGTGTATTAACTGTATATGGGATATTATGAGTACCAGAGATAGAAGGTTGTTCTGTCGTAATGAGCATGAAGAGAAACAAAATTAACCGCACAGAGTGTGTGTAGGAATCAGCCAGAGGTGCTGTTGAGATTGCTAAAAAGTTTTTCCCAAATGTGGAATGTAAGTGGGGAGACGCAGGACTCAACGAGATCATTCAAGATGCTTCCATCATTGGTGTGGCTGTGGTTCTTGCTGGGCAGGCTCAGGCAAAGTCTCCTCTCTGTTTGTATGTGTGCGTTTGTGTGCTGTGTGATTTGGACTTGCATGACATCTTTCATTTGGCATTTGGATTCATTGATGAGAGCACTGCAAAAAGTAAGATTTTCTTGAGCCAGACGCCACCATGTAGCATGGACCATTTCTGTTGTTCTTAGTTGTGTAGCAAGTGTTGTATTAGAGAGTTTATTTTGCAAGTAGCTGGCATCTTTTGAGAAATAACCTATACACTCTCCACTAAGTTTCAGCATGAGGTGAAATATCTATTTCATTCAAGCAGGAAAAAAAGTGGGTTCTGCATGGCAGGAACAAACTCATAGGGGTACCAGTTCTTATCCAGTATAGTTCTAAGATATCAAATATATTTGCATTTTGCTTGCATTCTGGAACTCACAATTTCACCTCTGCAGCAGGTTTAAAACAGTCCATAAATGATATATATCTGGTAGTATTGCACAGTCATACTATCTAAATTCTGTTCAAATGCCTTCTTGATTATCATTTGATGTTGCATGTGTCATATCCTTTCAGTTCCCTTTGTAGCTTTGACAATAGGGATTATATTACTTCAACATGGTGGTTGTTAAGTAAGCTGGAGTGACATAGGGAATTCTGTACGATCTTATTGAGTTGACGTCCTTCTAGTTTCCTAAAATAATAACACCTGAAGTTTTTGATGCTACCACAAAACAAAGTTACATTTTGCTTTTCTGACTAGTGCGGCTAAATTTTGCTGACTGAGATTTCAATACCAAACATAACATGGACGTCTGTATATTGCAATCTCATGTCCGAGCAAGAGGTGACTTGGTGGCAAAAATCATGAACAAATTTAATCTCTTTTTAGAAGCATATCTTAAACTGAAACTTCCTGTATTTATTTGGCTGGATACTTTGAAGTTCAGTATCGCATTCTGTATGATATTGATATTTACTTCAACTATTACTTTCATATGATTCGTGCCATATTTCATAAGAGGATCATTTTATTCAGGTGGATATGTCACTGAGGTGCTCAAGAGTGGAAAGTCCTGCTGATTAGCTATCGTAATTATAAAGAAAGTACATATTTCCTCCTTAGAAGATTGTGGGGATTTTCTTGAAACTCATTATATTTCATTTTTATCTAACATAACTTCATCAGCTCCAAAATGCACTTTTCAACTGCTCATATGAGGTGGACTGACAGTATTTTTTTATGCATGTCTTGCGTGCTTCTTTGCAACTTCTGGTTCTGAAGAGAAACCTGCTGCAGCTTGTAAGTAAGACATTGATTTCCTATATGTGAATTAAAAGTCTACTATTATCTGAGTTTTGAGTGAATGATTAATATTCAGGAGTTAATTAATTATCTTGAATCTTTCTGTGATTTTTTCCCTTTCAAATCTTGCTGATTCCCCTTATCCTTGGGCGACAGTTTCTGTTTCTCATTGCATTTCTTCAATATTAAGTTTGATAATTACAATAAATAAAGAACTCCATATGGCAGCTTGACTTGTAACAGAATCTGGACCACTTTGGCCTTGTTTTTGGCGTTTGGCAAACGCATAAGATAACCATTTTTCTATCAATTCCTAGGATACAGAACAAGAAAAAGTAAAGATAGTGCTAAAATGAAGTGGGAGTCAACTTATAATTGACTGGTTTTGCCAAGTGTTTAAGCATAGTTCACTAATGTATATCAGGCTTACCAGCCTTCTATGATGGATAAAGCTTTGAGATATTCTTTGGATCCTTTATACTCAGTGAGAAGCCCTGATTCATATAGTTTGAGTCTACACCTAATCACATGCGTACTAGGATGCGGACCAGACATTAACAAGTATAAGTGCGGGTGTTTTCCTGAGTTCATCTTGGATATTCTGCCTCATGTACTCATCCATTAATCGCTTAATTAATGCCTCTGAAGTTGTGTCCTATTGAATCCCAGATGCTCCAGTGAGATGCCAGAACTCTCATTCTTAACAATAATGCGAAAACTGTAAAGTTCACATTTCACAAGACAAGTAGTTGCTTTCTTGTTTAAAATGTTGAACTATGCACCAATCTCTGTTTCTGTCTTCTGAATGCAAATGGTTTTCTTTAGACTCATCTCAATATTCTCATCTGATTTTGACAACATCCTTCCCTTTGTACACTTCAAAAAGTCACATGTCATAAGATTCATGATATCTTCATCCATGCCTCCATATCTGCTAGTAGGTGTGTCTTTGGGAAGATATAGTGCTTTTTGAAAATGATTACCAGAAATTGATAACTGGTTTACCAATTCAGCTGGTACCCAGCTGAACACAGCGATATCAAGCTACAGCTCTTTACAACCCGCACCAATATGGGCAGTTGCTGAAAACTATCGTTTTGAACCTGCCTTTGTGGAGGTACCTCACTTTTTTGGTTTGTGCTGACTAAATGTGATTATATTGTGTCGTCATAGGTAGATGAACAACTGTGGATTTTACAGGGCAAAAAACTGATGACTGAAATCGGTGACGTTATTAACATCCATGTCATTATTGAAGGATCAATGAATAGCTCAAATCCATACTTTTCAAGTTCTTGGAGACGCAACTTTGTTGTAAGTATTACTGCATAAATTAATCCCAGCTAGCTGTTTGTTGGCAAACTATCAGAATCTGTTGATGAGTATTTTCCGCACATCAACCAACTTTGTACATAAATTTCAAATTCACATTATTCTTGTTTCATCTGCATACCAATGCTTTTCTTTAGTGCCAGATTATTGTGCTTATTAAGTCAACACTGTAATGCAATATGTTCCTACATGTTTGTTAAGCCCCAGAATAATGCTACTTTTATGATACTGAGCTGTTCTGAGACCACTTTTTTATATTTTCTGAAGTCACTTTCTTTCTTATCTATTGGCTGAAATTGATCCTATATTGCTTTGAACTAAAATGTTTCCTGCTTTGGCAGGGGGGTTTCATTCTAGATATGGGTGTGCATTTCATTTCTGGGTTAAGAATGGTGAGTTAACCTTGCTATTTTTGCATCCAAATGATTGCTTTACATTGAAACAAATTTATATGCATGAAACTATATATTAGTTTAAGAGCTAGAAATTCTCATCTGCTGCTATTTTCTAATGGCTGAAATAATGAACTCGAATAAGAACCTAGCTAACGAAAGAGTTAGATAAAGATCTATTGGAGAACTTCATTATTTCAGTAGAGTTAAAAAATTATTAGAATTATTCACCTGACCTTGTAATATAAACCTGTATGCTATTTTGCAATATGGACTAAAATTTAACAAATTGCTGTATAACTCTGAACATGACTTGTAACTGCGATGTTTTCTTATTCACATGTCGGCAACCATGTCTGGCTTTGACAATCCCTCTCTTGCATGTGGAAAGCTGGTTGGGTGTGAAATAACTTCGGTTTCAACCATTACCTCTCATGTTGATACAACTTTGCCTGCCCCTGATCATATCTCCTCAACAATGTAAGATTTGTTGATGCATTTACTGAAATACGAGCAGTTACTTTTGACTATGTTGAAATTTAGCATTTTTTCATGTTTCTTCTGTTCTTTCCATTTTCCTCTAGTCAACTGGAGAATGGGAGTTCTGGAGTTTTTGTGATGGTTGTATCATCTAGATCTCCAAAGGTATGACGTACATCGTTACTATTCCTAACACCATTGTCCTGACAATGACGTCTATCTGATAATATGAACTTGAGGCTGGAAAACTTACAACAGTTTCACTGTTTGACTCATAGGTGCTGTGGCGAATTGTGGGCTTGAAGGGAACATTACAAGTTGAGCGAGGATCCAAGGATGGGAAGCATGGATACACGGTAAATGCTTTTCACTTTTCTGATCTTCTACTCTCAGTTGAACTATTTGTTATAGACTTATCTTTTCTGTTGGTCTTGATACGATTATAGGTTGTTCTTTTTACGGCTGATGGCCAAAACAAAAGCTGGTTTCACCCATTCAGCGGTGTGACTGAGGAGCTTAAAACATTCTTGTCAGATATTTCACAGGCGAACCTAAAGGTAATGCAGAATTATGGAACGACAAAACTAGCTCTCTCTTTTTATTTTGCCTTTTGTTTCCATCTATAGATGATCTATGTTTTCCAGAAAACAGAGAACTAAAGATGTAAGTAAGTTAATTAGGCTGCTCATTTCTGTTGGTTCGTACGACTCGATATTTCTTGTTTCTCAAAACCTCCCTTCTTTGGTATTGACGCTTTTTTACCGAGTCTTCTACATCTTTTAGTAGTACTATTATATAATCTCTAGTTCAGAACTATTCACCAAAAAAATTTCTTCCCCTCTGCAGAAGGACGGCAGCCACCAGGTCGAGCCTCGCATTTCTTTCCTTGAAGGTGCCCGAGACGTTGCTGTTTTGGACGCAATGCTTGAATCTGGGAAGAGGCAAGGTGCAACGGTCCAAGTAAAAAAGTTTTAGCTTCCGTTTTTAGCAACAGAGACATGTGCAATTCATAAGGTATTCAAGAATTATGTGGCTTTTGTTTTCGATAGTAGATAAAACAACTTCATTCACATTTAAATTTTAGTTCTTTTCTCACTTAAAACAATAATCAAGCAGCATTATCAGGATGTCTGTATCTTTGGTTTGAGCTTATTATTGCTCAACTCTCTCATTTCCATATAATATGGGATGACAATACACCTACATTACATCGTAGTCACTTGACTATGTTCTTGTCTGCAACCTCTCCCCCATTGATTGTCAATAGCAGACAACCTAATCAAAACATATTTCTTTCAGAAGAAGATAAGAAGATAGCAAGTGGGCTGAAGGAAAATGACTTGGTTTCTTGACTAATCTCAACTAACCCTATTTCTTTCTCATTTTTGTGTGAATTGTCATTGGAAAATGATACAGACCATATTTATGGAGATGAGAGCAGCACGCCACTGATTGAGTCAAGTAGTTGGTTTTGGACCCATGAGAGCTCCCCATTCATCAAAACCATCCACTCAAAATCTTGATTATGCATTTACTTTGGTAAATTTCAGTTCTTGATCTATCTAGGGTTTTATTGGATCTTTATTTGTACTTTTGAGGCCTTCTATCGAACTAATGTCATCTAGGCTTTATGTTGATACCAGTAAATTTTGTGAACACGACTAATGAACGTATCTGATTGTTAGTCGATAACAAATGATATAGGTATCAAGTATAATTTTTCAATAAAGTGGTTTATCTGTAATTATATTAAATTTCTTAAGAAGGTGCTGTAATTTATTCATCCCGAATCAAATGACATCAAGATTAGATTTAAGACACAGATCACTGTACATTACGTACATGTTTACATCACCTGATTAAAATAGAGAAGTCTGCATAATGCAAGCAACATTCTTAAAAACTGGTCAGAGATTAATTTTATCAAGTGCCACTTTCAGATGTTATTTATTTTCGAACAGGGATTCCAGATGTTATTTGCTGCTTGTGAATTGCGACAAGGCTGGTCAATAAGGACAATTTCGACATTTCACATGTTTTTATTTGTACGAGCAAAATGTGAAATAAATAATCTAATTTCCATTAATAATGCCATTGCTAAAATATATAAACTCATTCAATTTAAAAATAATTTAATGCAATAAATAAAAAGTAAATTGATGAATAAGCATTTAAATTCTTTAAAAACCTAAAAATAGTTGGCTATCTATTTGTAGGTTTTAATACAAGTAATGGGATTTTATGCTGCGTTTGATTTTATTTTTATTTTCAGTTTTTGAAATAGCGATAAAAAGTGAAAAATGTCTGTTTATTCATAATTCTTATTGAAAATATTTTCCTATCGTTCTCATCGCAATCTGATTGGACAATACAGTTTGATTTTGCCAAATGCACATGTGGATTTAACGTCTTCAATAGTTCCAATTTTTTCAAAATACAACATACAATTCATTATATTATTTTAAATACATTCCAATATAAAATCTGATCAAATACATCACTAATTCTAAATTCGGAAATACATTCAATGAAACATAAACCACTATGAAAAGTAGTATTCATGGTTAATTATGTGATTTTAATTTTACTATTTGAACAAGATCTCATTGACAACGTAATTTCAAATTCTGACGGTCGCAATAGGTGTGCCTAACCTAGTTTTCCGCTCATCAATTACGGTATCGTACTCATAGACCCCTATTGTAAATTAGGCCATCCTTTTTTATTACCATCAAATTGATCTCTCTAAACGTTTGACATCTCTCTACGTTAGAACATTAGTTATTTTTGATTTAAATGGTCGTTATATTTTTTTATCCTGTGTTCTTTAGCCCAATTCATGTGTGAAGAACAACAATGTCAATTCCAGGGCTCGAGTCATTACTTCTAACTGCTTTGTGTTTCATATATAAAATATAAAAAAGGAAAAAAAAAAAAAAGAGTTTGAGAAACAGTCAATGGAAAAGCAGAGAAGCAACAGAGATCATTGCATGTGGGGTTTGTTTCCTATGACAAACGAAATCTGTATGGTGTAAGGAAAACAAACATTAGGTTTTATCCTGTCAGGATCTCTGCATATTGCAAAGATTCATTCAATCACACCCTGAATTCATACATCCTTTAGTTTCTAACATAATGTTTTCAGACACCAGCTCTTTACAATAAAGTCTTTTATATCTTTCCTAGTGATGCAAGTTTGGACAAGTTTCCAAGATAGTTGTAGCAACTCTGAACTACTACCCACCCCCCCCCCCCCCCAAGAACGAGAATTCTGGTTTGAACTGGTATTCTTGCATCAGTTTGGCATTTGCAAGAGTCCTGTAGAGAAAAGAAGAAAATGCAGAAGTTTCCAGTACCTGAAGAGTTTGCTCTGAAGCAGACAGCTCCTAAGATTGCTGGTTCAGGGGTGATAATTGGTGGTGATAAGGTGGTTTCTGCCTATGACCTCGTTGAGCAGATGGAGTATTTCTACGTCCGGGTTGTGCGAGCGAAGGAACTGCCGGGCAAGGACGTTACGGGTACCTGTGATCCTTATGTGGAAGTCAAGCTTGGTAACTACAAGGGAGTCACCAAGCATTTTGAGAAGAAGTCCAATCCTGAATGGAATCTTGTATTTGCTTTTTCACAGGAGCAGCTCCAGGCTTCACATGTTGAGGTGGTGGTGAAGGATAAGGATGTCGTCCTGGATGATTTCATCGGCAAAGTTTCCTTTGATCTTGTCGATATCCCTAGACGTGTTCCGCCTGATAGCCCCCTGGCACCACAGTGGTACAAGCTGGAAGACAAGAAAGGCGAAAAGCTCAAGAAGGGAGAGATCATGCTTGCTCTCTGGAAAGGAACTCAGGCCGATGAGGTGTTTTCTGATGCCTGGCATTCTGATGCAGCAGCCGTTGGCAGCGAAGGTGTTTCAAAAATCCGAGGGAAGGTGTACCTCTCTCCAAGGCTTTGGTATCTTAGAGTTAACGTAATTCAGTGCCAGGACTTGCTTCCTAGCGACAAAAGTAGACCACCTGAAGTCTGTGTGAAGGTGGTTCTTGGCAATCAGGCTTTGAAAACAAAAGTTTCTTCGGTGAAAAGTGTGAATCCCTCCTGGAATGAGGACTTAGTTTTTGTAGCTGCAGAACCATTTGAAGATCCGTTGGTGATAACTGTGGAGGATAGAGTAGTACCAAACAAAGACGAGATCTTGGGACGATGTGTGATGTTATTGAACACGGTCTCCAGGCGGCTGGACCACAAGCCTGTACCGGCTAAGTGGCATAATCTTGAGAAACATCCACTTGTTGAGGGACAGAAGAAGGAGGCTAAATTTTCAAGCAAGATTCATCTCAGGATCAGCTTGGATGGCGGTTATCATGTATTGGACGAGTCCACTTATTATAGCAGTGACTACAGACCTAGTTCAAAGCTGCTCTGGAAGTCGAGCATTGGGCTTCTTGAGCTGGGAATAATAAGTGCCACAGGGCTGTCACTGATGAAATCGAAAGATGGGCGTGGAACCACTGATGCCTATTGTGTAGCGAAGTACGGTCCCAAATGGGTACGAACGAGGACCATCATCGACAGCGTTTCTCCAAAGTGGAATGAGCAGTATACTTGGGAAGTATTTGATCCTTGTACTGTGATCACACTTGGGGTATTTGATAATGGCCATCTACAAGGAGGAGCGGACACCAGCATTGGAAAGGTAAGAATCAGGCTATCGACACTTGAAACGGACCGTGTCTACACGCATTCGTATCCTCTAATTGCGCTGAAACCTTCAGGGGTGAAAAAGATGGGAGAAGTTCAGTTGGCTGTGAGGTTCTCATGCACATCATATCTCAATATGCTACAGAAGTACATTCATCCATTACTGCCCAAAATGCATTACGTTCATCCGTTATCTGTGATTCAGCTCGACGTCTTGAGGTATCAGGCTATTCAGATAGTCTCGGCAAGGCTGGGAAGGGCAGAACCACCGTTAAAGAAAGAGGCGATCGAATACATGCTCGATGTCGGTTCCCATATCTGGAGTGTGAGAAAGGCTAAAGCCAACTTTGTGAGAATAATGAACGTGATGAGTGGGGTGGTTGCAGTTGCTAAATGGTTTGATCAGATATGCCAGTGGAAAAATCCCCTCACAACCATTCTCATTCACATTCTCTTTGTGATACTAATCCTCTACCCTGAACTGATTTTCCCCACTCTATTCCTCTACCTGTTCTTTATTGGCATTTGGAACTACAGATGGAAACCAAGGCACCCTCCCCACATGGACATTCGACTCTCACATGCTGACGCAATTGGCCCCGATGAACTAGACGAAGAATTCGACACGTTCCCAACTTCCAAGTCGTCTGACATTGTCAGGATGAGATACGATCGGCTGAGAAGTATAGGGGGAAGGATCCAAACCGTGATCGGTGACCTGGCCATGCAGGGTGAGAGGTTTCAGTCTCTTTTGAGCTGGAGGGATCCAAGAGCATCGGCTTTGTTCGTCGCCTTCTGCCTGTCTGCCGCCTCTGTGCTATACATTACGCCATTCCAAATCGTGATACTGTTGACGGGGTTGTACGTGTTAAGGCATCCTAAGCTGCGGAGCAAGGTTCCGCCCCCATCAACTAACTTCTTCAAGAGATTGCCTGCAAGATCAGATCTTATGCTGTAAGAAGGACAGCTGCAGTGCAGCTCATGCATTGTTTAACTATTGTAGTTCATTATTGATCATCATTTGTAGCAAGAAGGTACTAATATGTACTCATAACTCCATGAGTTTTACCAGGACTAGGCTGTATGTGCTCTTTGCAAAATTCCACTCGTCCTCTTTCTCTAATTTTTATTTTGCGATAATTACACTCCCCTCTCATGAGATTTAGTGTAATTACACATAAAACTCCTGTAGTTTGAAAAATTACATTTAGCACTCCTAAAATTTACTTCAATCTAGCAAACTGTGCCTCGTAATATAGTCTAGAGTAGAACTATTTGTTTTAAATACCTGCAAATTCTATCAGGGGAGTTCATAAGACAACAAACTCACCCATTAATGTCTCCGTCAGGCCTTCATCTATTTCCAATTTAAGTATAATTAAATAAGGAGATAAAAAGGCAGGATTTCTTCATCTGCCTTCAGTTCTCTATAACAAAACAACATAAATATGATAATCAAGGCAAGTTAAAATGTAACCTAAACAAACTGTGAACCTTAGGACAGTGCTTGTTTGGGAATTCATAATTACACCCCGAAAATTCTATCTCAAATTCGATCAAATTTAAATAAATTATATAGTAAGTGACCAATTACACTTGTTCTGTAATTAGTTTAGTTGATCAAATCTGCTCCGGGTAAGATCTTGCTATTAAACTTCTTGAATTTTTAGAGAAGGGTAATTTTGATAGGCACAAAAAAACATAAAATATATTGATTTAATTTTGTTGAGAAAGTCAGAGCAGACCAAATTATAATAGCATGGAGGACGCATATGCTAATGTATACATCTTGCACTAATTATACTACTAATAATTTTCTCTGTTTCAACTTCAATTTTCAACTCAAAATAAATATTGTATGTGAATTTAGGAAAAATTGTAGTTTACATCCCATAACTTATTTTATTTGTAATTTTAGTCTTATTATTTTACGACTAAGCAGATTTAGTCCCACAAATCTAAAAGCGTTGCAATTTACGTCCCATTAATCATTTTCGTTAAACTGTTGACGGAAAATGGGTAATGGGATGTAAATTGCAATTTTTTTTGATTTGTGAGACTAAATTTACTGAGTCAAAATTATAAATAAACTAAATTATGGGATGTAAATTGCAATTCTCCCTCCAAAAATACTACCAATTCTCTCTCTTTGTCTCTGATAACGATTTTGCAACCACTCGATCAACACCCTTTAATCCGATTTGATCCAAGAGGAAAAAAGAAAGAAGAAAAATAATAACAATTGTATGCAGATTGAGTACGCCAATGATCTTATAAAATGTTGCAGATTGTTAATGATGATTGATCTTATGTATAAACTGGAAAATTCAGATGATGTAGGATAAGTAATTAAACTAAACTAACTGATTATATATGCTAAATTTTTTTTATTTGACAAAGTATTCATTCGATGATCAAATGTATATAAAAATGAGTTTAATTAGGTACCCCCATATACATATATATGTACATAGTTACAAATTTACAATCAATGAGTTATGCTCTAATAAGGAAATAGATAATAAATTACTATGACAACTTCCTTGGGGCAAATTTGTAATTCAACATCATCTTTTGGTTTTCTATGAATTACGACATTTGATCCGTGTCGGGATTCGAAGTAGTCATCCTGAAGGTTGTCCGGATAGTGGATGTTTGGGAATGCGAGAAGGAAGAATCCATCGTTGGATCATTGAGTGGTACCAACAGAAGAAATATATAAGTGTATATATTTTTTTTATTATAATTAATTATCATAATTAAAGGTAAAAGATCGTGGAAGATACTAATTAATCAAAATTGCGCAACGGTTATTACTTATAAATTCGACAAGCAAAGTCAAAATATTTGTTAAAGCTAAAACTTGTGGCAAATATTTTGGACGTAGAAAAAACCCCGTAGCTAATGTGATTAACTATGTAAAAAACTTCAAAATTTCGTAATAATTTGTTTGATCGTGGTAAGTAGTTTTGATTTATTATGATTTTTGAGTCTAAGATATTTATAGTGTACGTAATGGAAAGTGAAAAATATTTTGCTGAGGGGGTTTAAAACATGCGGATCTCCTTCCTGTAAGGGTATTCTTTTACCTTTATGGGGACATATTCCCATCAAACATGTTGACAACAGACAAGCCAAAAACATAAGTTCAATGGAGGAAACTAGACATGTCATTCCCACAGTAAAACTCTTGTTGCAAAGGAGGAGTCGCAGCCTGCAAGGATAGGGTGAAATTTACGATACCTTCTTGTCCTGTAAACTGTTTCTCCAATGTCTGGGTTAAAGGGCATTGTAGTAAAAGTGAATCCAAAAACCTGGAAATGAACAACAGTTAACATTTGACAAGTGAAAGATTATTACAAAGAGGGAAGACTGTAACATTTTAGTGTAAGTGTAGATTTCCGACCTTGTGTGTTTAACTATACCTTATGGTTTTCTTTTGGATTGGGAGGCATGCAGTTCATGTATTCATAATTGGTATCAGATCTCGTATTGTACTTGACGTATAAATATCTGAATGATGTATATTTGCACGTCTTGAAATTTGCTCTAATTATAAATACATTTATATTAAATTAAATTACTATTACTTTTTCATAAAGGATAATTTATTTATTTACAATATTAAATAGACGTAAATTTCATAAATTCGTAAAATACATACCGAATAAAATACGCTCAAACAAATTTATTATATATAAAATGACCATCACTGTTAATTTTTTCTCTCAGTAATATCAAAGTGTGAACGAAAGATGAACACGTGTATATATATCATGAAATGCGAAACGCAAGATAGTATTAATTTACGAGAAAAGATATGAGAGAGAGGCGACAGACAGGTATGAAACCGTCAAACACAAAGGTAATCTATCGTTGGGAACGCCTAGTAGAATCCAATATCCATGTCCACTAAAAAGCACATAACTCACTCAACTAGATTCTCTAAGAAGTATAATTTCCCAAGAAGCACAAAGCTGGAATATTTCCTACAAGAAGACAGCACTAAGAGTAAATTCTCGGATGAACCGAGGGAATATAGACTTTTCTACGACTTACTATAATAAGTAGAACTGTTTGTCACGTACCCTTGGACTATAAAAGCATCTGTAAGCTGAAAATTCGACATGAGATCAGCATAGTAGGCGGCCACTGGTGGAGTTTCGGTCAGAATTCGATCTTCCTGACATTTGGCATCTACGTACACTTGTTGTGGTAGAGGTTTGAACTGGTGCATGCATATCAGCAGTTTTCGGGTTAGTTAATAAACAATGATTTAGTTGTACTGTGTGTAAAAGTGGTTTGTCGGTGTTTCGTTTCTTGATTTAGCTACGTTAACTTGTAATATCGACTTGTTGTGGTGATGGAGTTACAGAGCTGTTGTCTTTCTGGAGACAATATATAAGTCAGCTGCAGACGTGTTCTATCTACAGCCTGTTCCTCAGAGAGGTATGGTTCTGCTTTCGTTGTTTGTCAAGATTGCCCATGTAAACGTCGAGAATCTTTATCCGTGAAGTGTTCTTGTCCAAACATGTGACTGTTGTATTCTTCTCATTTTTCTTTAGTATTTAGAACCTCTTTTGTTGTTGTCATGTTTAAAATTTTCTTGAAACTTTCATTGGATCCTGGAAGGGAGCGCGAGGAAGGTGGCTGCTTGAATGGAGCCTGAGAAATCAGTCGAAGATCAGTTCTCAAAGCTACATCCATGCTGGCCAGTGAACACAAGGATCGCAATTTTAGGCGGTGGTCCAAGTGGACTGTCAGCAGCTTATGCGCTGTGTAAGCTCGGTTACAACAACGTAACCGTGCTGGAGAAGTATCACACAGTTAGTGGAATGTGCGAATCAGTAGATATTGAAGGTAAATGGAAGGCTGTCGTGTACTAATTTTGAGATGTTTTTATTTTCTTCAGCAACATCAGAAAACTTAGCAATGTTTCTCATGTTGCAGGAAAGTTTTATGATCTTGGAGGACAAGTCCTTGCAGCTAGCAGCTCCCCCACTATTTTCACTTAGCTAAGGAAATGGGGTCTGAACTTGAAGAAATGGATTCCCACAAACTGGCCCTGATTGATAGCCAGACAGGGGAGTATCAGGACATCCAGGTAGCAGATGACTATGTATCAGTAATCTCGCTAACACTAGAACTTCAGGTAATAAGTTTCATCGATGTTTTTATGTTATTAGAAGTTCAATGTCAGACATGTTTCATAGCAGAACTCTAAACTCACAGGAGAAGGCTAAGAAATCAGGTCGAATTGGAGTTCATGCTGTGAGTGATTTTGCTTCTGATTTGACACCAATATTTTTGAGGGTCATGGACTTAAAGCTGTTCCTAAATCTGTAGCATATGGATATACTGCTTCTGGATATGGATTTGTCCAGGATATGCCTTATGCCTACATTCATGAGTTCACTCGAACATCTATGGCCGGAAAAAAATTAGACGTTTTAAAGGCGGATACATGAGTTTTTGGCAGAAAATCAGTGAATCTCTGCCGCTAGAAGTCCACTGCAACACTGAAGTAATGGCAATCAGACGCCATCCGTCCGGTGTCAGTGTTGATGTCAAACAAAATGACGGACATTCCAGAAGTCTGGAATTTGATAAAATGATCATATCGGGGGCATTTCCTTTCAAATATGGGAAGACATATAGATCACCATCAGCCAACTCTGCAGGTTTGCGGCTCTCACCATTAGCAGTCTTTATGTTGATTTAAGTTGTGTTTGTTAGATGCCCAAAAACGTTTCGTCTATACAGATGCTGAAAATGACATTATGGATCTTTCTGAGCTCGAAAAGGAACTTTTCAGTAAAGTGCAAACCATCGATTACTACACGATCGTGTTGAAGATTAAAGGGCTGGAACATTTGCCTGTCGGATTTTACTACTTTGCAGAGTTCATGGACGATCCTGAAACGATGGGAAATCCTGTGGCGATGCAGAGATTCTATTCTGATACCAATATCTTCTTGTTCTGGTCATATGGCAACTCAGCTAAAATCAAGGGACCAGAAGTGACACAGCTAGCCATTGATGCAGTCAAAAGAATGGGAGGAGAAGTTGAAAGAATAGTTCTGCAACGGCGGTTCAAGTATTTTCCGCATGTTGAAAGCCAAGGTAGCGTCAAGATAGTGATAAAAGTTCTTGCTTTCATCTCAGACGTGTAGAAATTTAGTTACTTTATTTCATGTCAATATAGATATCAAGAATGGATTCTACAATAAAGTAGAAACGGAACTTCAGGGTCAGCAGAATACTTATTACATAGGTGGACTCATGGCATTTGAGCTCACGGAGAGGAATTCTTCCTATGCAATGGCGTTGGTTAGCAGGCATTTTGCATGTGATGATCCATTGCCAAGATTTCCATACGTAAAGGTACTTGGAACTGTGTAGTTTAAAAGATCGTTAGATCACAATATACCTTTATTTTATCGTGAGTTTAGATTTACATACTTGGCCAATGTTTCTGCAGAGATTGTTTTCAGTGAAGTCTGAGTGTTTGGATAAGATCCCTCAGAACCTAGATGAATCCAAGGGAGTCGAGTTCCCAGATCTGTCAAGCCTTGATTGCTATTTGAAACACTGGGGAACCCATAGTATAATCCAAAACAAGATTCTTTATAATTGGATAAACGATGAAGGAGAAGTAGTAAGCCAGAGACCTACGGGGAGCTTCATGCTAATGCTGCTTGCATCGCTGAAAAGCTTTTGTCCAACCGTAAACCAGTCATTAAACCAGGTGACAGGGTCATCCTTATTCACGTCCCAGGCCTCGATTTTATTGATGCCTTCTTTGGGTGTTTAAGAGCCAGAGTGCTGCCCGTTCCTGTTCTCCCACCTGATCCACTTCAAAGAGGTGGACAAGCCCTCTTGAAAATCGAGAACATAGCTAAATCTTGCAATGCAGTGGCAATTCTTTCAACCGTAGGTTACCACTCAGCTGTTCGAGCAGGATTTGTAAAGAATTTGATACAATTCTCCAGCAGGAATGGGAAATGTTCTGCTCGATGGCCTAATCTACCATGGTTACACACAGATTCTTGGATAAAAAAATCAAAAGGATTGCCTCCAGCAAATATGGATTCTAATGCTGTACCCCAGGCTGATGAATTGTGTTTTCTTCAATTCACATCAGGGTCGACTGGGGATGCAAAAGGAGTTATGATAACTCACGGTGGACTAATTCATAATGTGAAGCTAATGCGGAGGAGATACAGAAGCACATCAAACACAGTTCTTGTCAGTTGGCTCCCACAGTATCATGACATGGGATTGATTGGTGGGATTTTCACAGCTTTGGTTAGTGGTGGAACTGCTGTTCTATTTTCTCCAATGACATTCATCAAGAGCCCTTTGCTGTGGCTTGAGACCATCAACAAGTACAGGGGAACTCACAGCGCTGGCCCCAACTTCTCTTTTGAACTCGTGATACGGAGGTTGGAGCTTGACAAGAATAAAGTTCGGAAGTATGATCTTTCTTCCATGAAATTTCTGATGATTGCTGCTGAACCAGTAAGACAGAAGACATTGAAAAGGTTTGTTGAGCTCACTGCTCCTTATGGTCTTTCTCAATATGTGATGGCTCCTGGCTATGGATTGGCAGAAAATTGCGTGTTTGTTAGTTGTGCATACGGGGAAGGGAAACCGATATTGGTGGACTGGCAAGGAAGGGTGAGTTGTGGGTATGTTAATACAAGTGATCCAGATGTGGATGTAAGAATTGTAGATCCGCAAACTGGTGAAGAGCATAAAGAACCTGGAAACGAAGGTGAAATATGGATCAGTAGTCCAAGTGCTGGAATTGGATACTGGGGGAGGGTGGAACTCAGTGAAACTACTTTCAGTAATAAGCTCGAAAACCATCCAGGTAAGAGATACACGAGAACGGGTGGATTATTGACAGTTTGTTCATTACAGGAAGGATCAAAGATCTTATCATAGTTGCAGGGAGAAATATTTACTCAGCTGATGTGGAGAAGACTGTTGAGAGCTCATCTGACATTCTACGTCCTGGTTGTTGTGCTGTCATTGGTGTTCCTGAGGAGATTTTATCAACAAAGGGAATATCAGTGCCAGATGCTTCTGATCAGGTTGGTTTGGTTGTCATTGCCGAAGTTAGAGATGGTAAACCAGCAAAAAGATGTTATCGAGCAAATCAAGGCCAAGGTTGCAGAAGAACATGGTGTCAGTTTGGCTGCTGTCAAGTTGATCAAACCAAGAACCATAAGCAAAACAACATCAGGAAAAATCAAGAGATTTGAGTGCCTCAAGCAGTTCACAGATGAGACACTGAATTTGGTACCTGAACCAATAATTGCGAAAAGAACACTTACTCGGTCCAACACTACTGGAACATGCAGGGAGGGCCACACACCTCGGCCTAAGCGAAATACGACTATTTCTTTGCCAAATCCAAGAGTAAGTTACATAGAAATCGTGGAGTTCCTCAAGAAACTCATCTCAGAGCAAGCTGGTATTCATTGCAGCAAGATTTCTACAACGGCAAACCTCACATCTTATGGAATTGATTCTATTGGTGTGGTAAGAGCGGCTCAGAAGCTTTCCGACTTTCTGGGTGTACCAGTGGGTGCAGTCGATATTTTCACAGCAACTAGCATCGAAGACTTGGCTAACTTCTCAGAGAACCTTCTGATCAAGTCTCATCCTCAAAGATATGAAAAACTCAGACTCCTATTCAGAAGTTGAGGATATATCTTCTCAATTAGCAACTGAAGTTTCCGTACCTCAAGAAATTTCCTTACGTCACCAAATGGGAATCATGGTACTCCAATTTCTTGCCCTCATATATGTCTCAGGCTTGCTGATGATTCCTGCATATATAGCTATTTCTGTATATATGAAGTTGATAGCTTCCAACCTTAGTCTGACGATGCTAACTCCCTGGACGCCTTACGTGATTTCCCTAGCATTTGCACCTCTTGCTTGGATATTATGTATATTTGCTACATGCAGCTGTATTGCCGTTTTTGGAAATTCATTTCTTCAACCAAATTACGCGTTGATTCCCAATACCTCCATCTGGTCATTGGATTACATCAAGTGGTGGGCACTGTACAAGGCTCAAGAGGTTTCATCAAAAGTATTTGCTGTCCATCTGAGAGGAACAATTCTGCTGAACTACTGGTTTCAGATGTTTGGAGCCAAGATCGCGTCATCAGTACTCCTTGATACTATAGACATCACTGACCCTGCTCTGGTTGCTATTGGGGATGGAGCTGTACTTGCTGAGGGAGTATTAGTACAAAGTCATGAGGTGAAAAATGGAATCTTAAGTTTCCGTCCAGTCAGGATTGGAAAATATTCTTCAGTCGGTCCCTATGCCGTGATCCAAAAAGGAACTGTTCTACGAGATGGCACTGAGGTACCTGCCTTGCAAGTCACTGAGGAGGGAAAATTGGTGCCGAAATCCGACAAGGCTAGCCACATTCAGAAGGTTAGAATTTTGAATTTCCCTGTCAATCACAGACTAGTAACTAAGTGGGAAAAAAAAAAACGTGTAACCTGTTCCACACTTCTGATGATTATATAAAAGCACCATTTGAAATGACATCTCGATTTGTAAAACAAGGTGTCCATATATGTATGCTTTATGTAACAAGCTGACAGGGTTATAAGTGGAACTGGTAACCATATATTCTACCATTGTTGTTTTCAGGTTGCAGAACTATCAAAAGATAGAGATGACACCAATCACGTTGTTTATCATCTGATGGGGGTGTACATGGTTGGATTCTTAAGCTCCCTCTCGGCAGCCATCGTCTACTGTATCTATATCATGATATGCCAAAGGACTCCACAATTGAACACTTCATGTTTCTTTGCATCTCTGGAGCTTTCCACTGGTTTCCTCTCACGCTCGTTGCATATGCTAATGTCGTCAGTGGTACATCTTTCAGTCCATGGATCTTTGCCGTTTCAGTTGCTGCAGCATACTCGGCTCACGGATTGATACTCATCCTGCTTACATGCTTGATAAACTATTCTTTGTCCAGACATGAGGAAACACCACAAGCCCACCTGAAAACGTGGCTACGTCACAGAATCATTGTTGCTTGTCATCTTAGATTCGCTAAACTTCTTTCTGGGACGGAAGCTTTTTGCATATACTTGAGGCTTCTAGGTGCAAAAGTGGGGAAATACTGTTCTATCAGGGCTATCAACCCTGTTTTGGAACCTACACTGGTATCAATAGGTGCAGGTGTCCATCTAGGAGACTTCAGCCGGATCATCACTGGTTTTTATTCGTCGAGAGGTTTTACTAGCGGAAAAATTGAGGTGCAAGAAAATTCAGTAGTTGGAAGCCAAAGCCTTGTACTCCCTGGTGCAACCATACAAAATCAAGTGATTCTTGGTGCACTTTCATCTGCTCCTATCAACTCGGTGCTCCAAAAAGGTGGTGTGTATATCGGTTCTCAAACTCCCATAATGATAAAGAACACGATGCATGAGCTAGACGAGCGTATAGAAGAAATGGACCATAAATATAAGAAGATTGTCGGAAATCTTGCTGCAAATTTGGCTGCCACGACTCTTAAGGTCAGAACCAGATACTTCCATCGAATTGGAGTTAGTGCAAAAGGAGTACTAAGAATATATGAGAACATTGAAGGATTCCCAGACCACAAAATCTTCCAACCTGGGAAGACTTACCCTGTCATAGTTCGGCACAGCAACAGCTTGAGTGCCGACGACGATGCAAGGATCGATGCACGTGGAGCAGCTGTTAGAATATTTTCTGAGAATTCAGATTGTCAAGCCCCACTATTGGACTTGACTCTTAAGACAGGCAAGGCATTCTACGCTCGTACTATTTCTGATTTTGCAACATGGCTGGTATGTGGACTACCCGCCAGAGAAGAGCAAGTAAAACGTGCACCACATATAAGAGATGCTGTATGGATGTCCCTCAGGAATGCAGAAACTTTTACAGAACTCCATTATTACTCAAACATCTGCAGACTCTTCAGGTTCAAAGATGGACAAGAAATGTTTGTCAAATTCAAGTTGCGGCCTTTTGATGAGAGAATTCATGAAGATTCGGGCAAGGTTGAACCAACTGGAATCCTGCCTCCAGAAACCGGTGCAATTCCTAGGGGCAGCAACGATAAACGCCCATTGCTTTTCCTTGCTGATGATTTTCAGAGGCGTGTGAGTTCACCTGACGGGGTTCGCTACATTTTCCAGCTCCAGTTCCAGCCTGTGCCTCAGGATGCAGCCACACAAGACGTTGTCCTCGACTGCACGAAACCATGGGATGAGTCCAAGTTCCCATATGTGGACGTTGGAGAGGTGATAATTAATCAGAACCTGACAAAAGAACAATCTGAGGAACTCGAATTCAATCCTTTCCTGAGGTGCCACGAGATAGATGTTATACGGGCAACATCCGCCTCCCAGAGTGCATCAATTGATCACGGCCGTTCTTTGGTCTACGAGATTTGCCAGCACCTGAGAAACAATGAGCCACTCCCAGAGGCCTGGAGAACATTCATCGAGCAATCAGATGTCAAAGTGGACCTCTCAGGCTGTCCTGTTGCAGCAATGTTACAGAAAGGGAATCCAAATTCCAGCAGCTCCAACAAAGTAACACTTGCAAGAAATTGGTACCAAACATCATGGTCCGTATTCGCACAACCGTTGCTTCAGACATTCTTGCCTTATTTTCTCTTGGCATATGTGACTTCTGGCCCTCTAAGCTGGCTACTTTCTGCACACACCACCATGAAACATCCTCTGCATTCGCTGCTACCCTTGTTTTGGGTTATTTCCGGCATATGGGCAGCACTGGCTTGTGCAATAGCAAAATGGGTTCTTGTCGGGAAAAAGAAAGATGGAGGAAGTGCACTTATGTGGAGCAAATCAATCTTCATGGACACAATCTGGCAAGCATTCAAGACATTAGTGGGGGACTATTTCATGGAAATGACAAGCGGGTCAATGTGTTTGCTGTCTGGATGAAGCTGATGGGATCAGAAATTGAGGTGAGCGGAGGGGTTTACGTAGACAGCATGGGAGCAGTCTTGAACCCGGAAATGGTGGAGATAGAAAGAGGTGGCTGTGTCGGGAGAGAAGCTCTGCTGTTCGGACACATATACGAAGGTGAAGATGGGAAAGTGAAGTTTGGTAAGATTAGAATCGAAGAAGGTGGATTTGTGGGGAGTAGAAGCGTAGCCATGCCTGGGGTGGTGGTGGAGGACGGCGGCAGTCTTGGTGCTCTTTCACTTGCCATGAAGGAAGAAATTGTGAGGACTAAATCACACAACTGAAGAACTTTCTCTCTTTCTTGCTTCTATATTAAGACAAGAATCTTTGTCCTGCTGCAAACTCTAGTGAATAAATCTATCAGCTTCATAGTAGAAATCAAAATAAAAACTTACATCAAGCATGATCACGACATGCTCAATTTCCAAAATTTGCAAGAATCAGAACGAATGTCCGGCGTGTAGAGGTTCGAGTACCTGAGGCATGAATTAGCAAGAAATCTCACACTATATGCAGCAATCTCACAATAAAAATAAAAGGGTTAAATGCAATTTACCCCCTATACTTATAATATGTTAAATGAGTAAATAACTCTCTTCGAAAAAAATAATAAATTATTCCCTATATTTTAAAAAATGAAGCAAATTATCCTTTATCAGTGGTTTATATAGGGGGATAATTTGCTATTTTATTTTTTATAGGGTTTTTTGTTCATTTCTCATATCACATGGAGACAAATTGCATTCTTTTCAAAAATAAAATTATACGTAATAGCCAATAGTACAATCATATATATATATATATATATATATATATATATATACATTTGTGTATGTATGTTTTTCGGGTAAATTCATTTTCGTTCCTGATTTTCATAAAAACTAAATATATATTTTGACAAAATTATTAGTCTTTTCTCCATACAATAATATATTTGATTCAAATAATATTTTAAATGTAAAAGTATTTTCACAAAAATATTAATTTGATAAAATATTTATTTTCCTTGCGAAGTATTAAATTCTTTTAGGCAAAATTATTTTAACAAAAATACTAAGTTTTTTCAATATAGATCTATGTGCAAGAGAGTAAATTACACTAAAAATTATATAATTTGATTGAAAATTAATGTCAAAAAATTATCGAGAAGACTAGTTTAAAATTTAAGTGAAAAAATAAGGATAATTCTGAAGTTTGTTTGGTTTTGGCCCACTCCCGAGGTGGGCCAAAACTTGTAAGGGTTCGGCTTTGTATTTGTGCATATTGACTAAGTGTAAAAATATAATTTTATACTTTGGACCTATATTTTAATTTTTTATAGGGCCATGACCCAATATTCAATACTCACAAATAAAATACTACATATATACACACACATATATATATTATATATATATAAGATGTATGATTTGATAATGAACAGTGACTTTTCAATTCTAAATTTCAACAACAAACATACATCATTTATTTTAATATATTTTAAATTACTTCTAAAAATAAATTCAAAATGTACATTAAACACACTTATTTATTTTTTCAATCTCCACAACACAAAATAAAACATTCGGAAAACAAAACCAAACACAATGCCAGAATATCCCGATTTATATTAGGCTAGAAGTCAGGTATCAAAGTCCGAAACCTATTCGAAATGGGATGAAACGTTAACCCTAACTAACGAACCGGACCCCATTATCATTCTTACATAAACTAGTTAGACAACAAAAGACAAAGAGAAGCCTTATGAAAATGACACAAACCCACTCCCATAGACACAAACCTCTTCACTTATGTAACTTCATAGACGAAAAGTTATAACTTCCAGATACATGTAATGTCTCGTCAATTTATGAATAACGAAGTTGGTTTAAAAAAATAATATATGAGATATTTACAATGATATATATTAATAGAATATATGTATTTATTATGTGATTTTATATATATACCCTTATAAATAAATAAATATTACGAATATATAGATCAAGATTATTTAGTTGATATAATATATGAGAAGAGTATTGTACGTTAAATGAAAATTTATTGAAGAGTATTAATTGTCATTAATCATCTACACACTAATTGATGAGAGGATTAGTCTTAAGCTAAGCGAACCTCAGTTTTTGAAAATTAATGGGTTTTTTTTTTTTTTAATAATTCCATTCAATTCAGTGTATTATATTTTCTAAAGATAAATAATACAAAACCATAAAAAATTTTACATTTCAAATCTAATATTCCAATTCTCATATTCCGTTGTTCCAACTCCACGTTTAAACATTCATCTTCATTGATCCAATTTTTTGAAAGTGGAGCGATGGACTATTATTTTTTTTATTGAATAAGTCGATCAAAATTAGTAATATAATCAACACCTACTATTAAAATAGAACTACATCTACTACTAATGTAGAAAGACATGTCACACCATTTAACCATGGCTACTTACCACGGTTAAAAATAAAATAGTCGTAGCAAATAGTTATTAATCACGTCATGCAATGGTTGTTGGTCGTGCTATCTGCAAGAGTGACTAAAACATTAGCCAACGCAAATAATTTTTTCTTAATGGAAAATCCATATTTTTGTATCGATTTTACTTAACCATGATCGATAAAAATTATTTACCATGATTTTTAGTTCATAATTATTAAAATTGTAGTGAATAGTCATTTTCTTTCCCTAGTGCACATTGGTGAGGTTCGACTCAATTTCACCCATTAATCTAGACCTCATTGGCATATTCATTCATCCAATTAACCAATATAATTAGAAACAAAATAAAAATCTTGAAATTTTTAATACAAATATATATAAAAAGAAATTAATAAATATATACAAGCATAAGGATTTTTAATTCTTTTTAAGAATAAAAAAACACTCAATAAAAATATATATAAAAATGAATATTGTTTCGGTTTAGTACAATAAATTAAATAAATGCCAAACTAATCAGTACAAACCATTAGTGATGGTAAGTTTGGCTAATCTCGTACCACATATTAGTTAGAAATTGAAAATTCAATTTCAGCAATTATTTAATAAATCTATCCAACTGTATACTTCCCTCAATCACAATGCTAAATTTTGAGCGGTGTCAAATCAAATCAAAGTATAATATATTTATTATTTGATTGGTCAATTTTTTAAAATTATATATTAATCACACGATAAGTATATTATATTTATTATAAAATTAATTCAAAATTAATTAAGCTAGTTGGATTTGAGCTGGATTAATTTCTCCCTATCACACGCTGTAAGGTAATATGTACGTGATTGAGACACGTATTACCTTCAAAACATAGACTTAAATTTGAAAGTGAAATTATGACAGAACATATAAGTCAAACACAAACGTCGGTAACATCAAAGTGGGAAGGACCAAATTCGTGAATTGAAAGAACTGTGAAGTTTATAACACTGAGATTGAACTTCTCCGACCTTATCAGGGCAAATCCAGTCCTGCTCAACGCCTCTTCTTCTTCAGCTCGACTTCTATGGCAAAGGGAAGGAAAAACGTGGTGCTCTTTCCTTTCATGGCGCAAGGCCATATCATACCATTTCTAGCCTTAGCACACCGCATAGAGCAAATGGGCTACGCTGTAACTTTTGTAAACACACCGCGAAACATCAAGAAACTCCACAAATCTCTTTCTCCAGGCTCCTCCTTTATTGATCTTGTCGAAATCCCCTTCAACTGCGCCGATCATGGCCTCCCGCCTGAGGCGGAGAACACCGACTCCATTTCCTACAACCTTTCCCTCCGCCTTCTTGAAGCTACTCTGACTATGGAGTTTCCGTTCAGAAAGCTGCTTTCCGATCTTGTTGATGCTGGAGACAAGCCGGTGTGTGTGATATCAGACTTCTTCTTTGGGTGGACAGCTGGTGTAGCGCATGAGTTTGGGATTTTCCATGCGATTTTCAGCGGTGCGAGCGGGTTTGGGATGGCTTGTTACTACTGTCTGCGGATGAATTTAATCCATCCGGGTCCCCGGAATGTTGAGTTTTTGCTGCCTGATTTTCCTGAAGCTGGAAAGTTTCATGTCACTCAGATCCCGTTTTTCATGTTGGTGGCAGGGGAAAATGACCCTATGACGAAATTCCAGCGGAAGAATCTCCCGAAATGGTCAAGTTCAGATGCGTTTATTTTCAACACAGTCGAAGATCTGGACAGGTCTGGATTATCGTTTTTCAGGCGTAAGCTAAGAATCCCAGTTTGGCCAATCGGGCCTCTACTATTATCCAGACGAGAAGCACCTAGCAGCCTGGAGAAATGCATGGAATGGCTGGACAAAAGAGAACCAAAATCCGTGCTATACGTATCTTTCGGCTCACAAAACACAATCTCAGCATCACAGATGATGAACTTGGCGAAGGCCCTCGATGCCAGCAGCAGAAATTTCATATGGGTGGTTAGGCCGCCATTAGAAACCGACATAAGCGCAGAGTTTGCAGCAAAAAAATGGCTGCCAGAGGGATTTCCGCAGCGTGTTCATGATCAAGAAAGAGGGCTAATTATCAGCAGATGGGCACCTCAGATGGAAATTCTGGCTCATAAATCCGTGGCTACATTTATGAGCCATTGCGGATGGAACTCAGTGCTGGAATCGCTGAAGAACGGTGTGCCGTTGATCGGGTGGCCTGTTGCAGCTGAGCAATTCTACAACGCAAAGATGCTGGCGGAAGAGGTTGGAGTGTGCGTGGAAGTGGCGAGAGGGACCAACGGTGAAGTGAGGGAGGAGGATATTGGGGAGAAGATAGAGATGGTGATGGGTGAAAGTGAAGAAGGACAGAGAATGAGAAGGAGAGCTATTGAAGTTAAGGAAATGATTGAAGAAGGCATGAGAGATGAGGGAGCTCACAAGGGGTCTTCTGTGAAAAGCCATGCATGATTTCTTTGCTGCTGCTCACTCAACTTGCTTTTGATTGTCTTTCACTGTTCCTTTCCTTTTCCAACGTTTGGGAATTAAAGGTAAATTGCAGCCGGCTACAAAAAATGCAATAATTCATATGATTAATTTTTATGATTAAAAATAAAATAGTCATAACAAATTATTAATTATGGCTATATAACAATTGTTGGCCATGATATCTGTAATGGTAGCTATAACATTTGTAATCGCTAAAAGCCATGACAAATAATTTCTTCTTAGTAGTAAATCTATGTTTTTGCATTGATTTTATTTAAACTGTAGTTAATAAAATTTATTTATCATGATTTTAGTTCATAATTATTAAAATTGTAGCCCATAATAATTTTTTTTCCTAGTGTCTATAATATTTTAGAAAATTATAAAAAACATATAAAATTATAATCATAATCCAAAAGATTTTTTTGTAAGTTAACCACAAAAATCAAATTGAAATCTAACAAAAGATAATAAAATGGACTTGTTAAGCAAAAGTTAAATGAAAAATATTTATAATTTTTCATATAACGATAAAGTAATTGTAATTATACCCCAACTCAGATGAGATGGTTGTAATTACCTTTTGGCTAACTATATATTATATATATATATATATATATATATATTTGTGTTTTTTTTTTTTAACATATTAATAGTTGAAATTTTTTTCAACATTTAACAAGGCTGATTTTTGTCAATGAAGCCTATCTCAATTGTCGAAACTAAGACCTCATAATTTTAGATATTATGGATCGATTCGAACCCCAACTTATGCGTGGGATGTTGTGTATACTGAATAATATATGTTGTTTCTACTGTAATAGTAGATGTTGGTTAGATCCGTTTATTTGATATTATTAATAAGAATATGACTGTTGTAATGATTGATATCCGAAATGAAAGAGCGGAGAACAATTTCAAAAGAAAACTTCATTTTTTTTCCTCTAACTTTTGTAGCTACTTCCCTGCTTGAATTGGGAAAATTATTTTTTAAAAAAAATCATATAAAAAAAATTATCAAAATTTGATATATTCTTAAAAATAATTAATAAATCTCAAATGTAAAGGGAAAAGATATTTCACCCAAGAATGTGTAATAATAATCACAAACTTTAAGGCTCACGAGTAACACATCGCATAAGCGAGTTTAAACTACCAGCAAACACGACTTCTAGATTTCTCAATTCCTTAAATTCTAGTGTTCTAACGTAAAGAAACTCCAAACAATAAAGAGATTAGTTGACAATATTTAAAAGACTAGTAATTTGTACTGCACCCCGTATACGTGCAATTTGTATAAATAACATTGAAAATACAATATTTAGAAAATACTTATTATTTAATAAAGTATATATAAAATAATAAGTTAATATTAAATTTATAAAAAATGAATGAAAATAAAAATAATAATAATTATCAAAAGACAATGGGGAAGAGGAAGTTAGATAAAAACAAGATTTAAAAATAAATTCAATATAAAAAATAGACCAAATTAAAAAGATAGTGACACCAAAAAGATGTTCTCCTTTAATATATAGTATAGACTGGTCCTAAATTATAATTAATAGGGTAATAGAGCAAAAATTAGTCCCAACACCCTAACAAACTAGTGGACAAGCTCTTTTTGGGATCGTCAAAGTTTTAAAACTACTAATTAGAAATAGATAGGAATAATTATATATATTGATACGCATTAAAATATAGTGAAACTAGTATGTGTCCCGTGCTATGCACGGAGATAATTTATAAAACAATATAAATATTTTCATGCATATCATTGCCAAACTAATTTTTTTGGAAATCAAGAATTATATTAACATCACTTAACACTATCCCTTTGCGAGATTTTTTCTACGTCAACAAAATAAAGTAATGAAAATTCAATTTGGCCCTTCAAAATCCAAGATATATGTATATAGTAATTCAAGACATGTGTAATTTTTAGTTAATTTGCTAATATTTATTAGGTATATAATTATGTGGTGTTTGTATTTGTATGTGTTTTGTGCACACAAAGGCATATTATAGATATAGTTTTAATTGCAATTCCATCCTATACATATATATATATATATATATATAGGGTGGTGGTAAGAAATTTAATTTTTTTTTTATAACTTAATCTACTAATCTATCGATCTTTGCAGGTTGATGGCTTTTCTTCATCGGAATTTCAAAATTCTCAATGTTGTGTCATCACATGACGTGCACATGAAAAAATTTAGAGAATTCTAAAGATTTATGTGAAAAAAGTCCTTAGTCCATTAAATTTTACGAGTTGGTGAATTTAAATTGCCAAATTAACTTTTTACTAGATAGGAACTGTCAATTAATCACTTTATATATACAACAAAATTTGCTATTACAAAGAAGTTAATTTCCAACCTGTATATATAGGGGTGTGGCACTTTTAATTTAATAAAAAAATAATTTGATAAATTAGTCCCTGTGTTTATCAATCTTCATGGGAGTGGGGGGGGGGGGTGTGGGGGTGTGTTTTTGTTAAAATCAGCAAATTCAATAAATTTTGATAACAAATAGACTTATTTATTAAAATAAAACAAATCTCAATGGTATTAAATATAATTTTTTAAACCATAGGAGATCTACGTATAGTTATACCAAACTCAAGGAAAGGTGGTGTAATTATCCCAAATTTTTAAGTAGAAGGGTAAATAGTGATTTGCATAGCCATTTCAATTTTGATCATTTTTTTTATATTGATGGAGGTGTCAGTGTAATTATTAGAAATTGAGGGTATAATTTGCATAATTTTACTATATAATGAGAATGTGAGTATAATTATTCCAAAAGTTAAATCTACATGTATGAAATTGATAAAGTCGAACTGCATTATTTAGTGGGTTCAATAATTTTGTGACGATTTCTAAATTATGTTTGATAAATTGAAACTTTTCTTTAAAAAAAACCACAGAGAGAGAGAAAGAAATAATAACAAAGCACAAAAAATTACATATCAAAATCTAATTTCCCAACGATACAACATCTGAAAAATAAAATGACAATAGCACATTTATCCAGTCAATATATATAAGAAGATAAGACATGATAAAAGTCTTGAAGGGTTAATTATTTTTATTATCAAGAGAAAGAAAAATTATAAAAATATTTTTTTTAAATATATTAAACTGTCCACGATTCAACACATATTTTTTTTAAAATTTCAGCCGTTGTCCACGACTCGACTGATTTAGTTTTTTTTTTTTTTTAAATAAAAATAAAAATCAAGTCGTGTATGATATTCATGACTCCAATTTGTTTTATAAAAAAAATATATTAAAATTATTAATAATAAAACTAAGTGATGTATACACATATATATTGTATGTCGAGTTCTTGATAAATCTCTAGGAAAAATAGAAAAAGATTTGGCAAATAAACCACCAAAATCATTAAGAAATCAATTATTCAGTACACAAAAATGATTCTTCCGTACGTTATAATGAGTGTAATTTAAAATAATAAGAAATTAATATTATTACTTATTTTCCAGTAAACAAATATAAAAAAATGAGTTACTGGCCTTAGCTAATATTTACTATAGCTTTTAGCTAGATAAAATTTTAGAGAAATAGTATTTTTCGTTCAATAATTTAGGGTCTTTTTATTTTTAATTCTATTAATTATGGAATTCTCACTTTTGGTTCCATAACTTTAAATTCTTTTTAAATTTTACGATTTGAGTCATTTTTTCTATTTAGAGTTCATCCTTCTCACCATATAGACACATGTGTATCTCGCGCTACCTTTTAAAATTAGGCTAATGTTCCTATTAGTTCACATTTGCTAGTAATTTTGTCAGGTTTAATGCAATTTACCCTATTGTGATATTACAAATAAGCAGATTACTCACATTTGAAAAAAATAATAATTTACCCCAAGTATTAATTAAAATAAAGCAATTTATCTTATATAAGGAGACAAATTATTGTATTTTAAAAAATATATAGAGATAAATTATTATTTTTTTCATAAAAGGTAATTTACTCATTTGTAATATCACAAAAAAATACTTACATTTTTTTCTCTATTTTTGTCATTTAACTTTTTAGGATAATCCTGTATTATTTAATTTACAGAAATTTAGTCATCTTTTTTTTTGGTCAAAATTCACACAAATTACATTTACACAGACCTATAAATAGCTCCTCGATTGAACTTCTTATTTCCGGGTACTCTTTCAACATCCTGGCGGCAGTTCTTGGTCGTCGTCTCCACTTCTTCCCCTCGAGTGAAAAAGCATGGCAGATGAAAGGCCAAATGTGGTGCTCTTTCCTTTCATGGCGCAAGGCCATATAATTCCATTTTTAGCCTTAGCCCACCACATAGAGCAAATGGGCTACGCCGTAACTTTTGTAAACACACCGTTAAACATCAAGAAACTCCACAAATCTCTTCCACCTCCACCCTCCTCTTCTATTAAACTTGTGGAGATCGCTTTCAACAGCGCCGATCACGGCCTACCTCCGGAGATGGAGAATACCGTCTCCGGCCCGTACGACCTTTTCATCCGCCTTATTGAAGCTACTCCGACTCTGGAACTTCCATTCAGAAAGCTACTTTCCGATCTTACTGAAAATGGAGAAAAGCCACTGTGTGTGGTGTCGGACTTCTTCTTTGGATGGGCAGCGGATGTAGCGCACGAGTTTGGGATTTTCCATGCAATTTTCAGCGGTTCGAGTGGATTTGGGCTGGCCTGTTCCTACTCCCTGCGGCTGAATTTACCCCACAAGCACACCGACAATGCTGAGTTTTTCTTGCCTGATTTTCCCGAAGCTGGGAAAGTTCATGTCACCCAAATGCCGTTTCCTACGTTGGTGGCCGGGGAGAATGACCCTATGACGAAATTCCAGTGGAAGAATCTTCCGAAATGGTCAAGTTCAGATGCGTTTATTTTCAACACAGTCGAAGATCTGGACAGGACTGGATTATCGTTTTTCAGGCGTCAACTAAGAATCCCAGTTTGGCCAATCGGGCCTCTACTATTATCCAGACGGGGATACCAGCAGAGAAGCAACAAGCAGCCTGGAGAAATGCATGGAATGGCTGGACAAAAGAGAACCAAAATCCGTGCTATACATATCTTTCGGCTCACAAAACACAATCTCAGCATCACAGATGATGAACTTGGCGAAGGCCCTCGACGCCAGCAGCAGAAATTTCATATGGGTCGCTAGACCGCCATTAGAAGGCGACATAAACGCAGAGTTTGCATCAGACAAATGGCTGCCGGAGGGATTTCCGCAGCGTGTTCATGATCAAGAAAGAGGACTAATTATCAGCAGATGGGCACCTCAGGTGGAAATTCTGGCTCATAATTCTGTGGCTGCATTTATGAGCCATTGCGGGTGGAATTCAGTGCTGGAATCGCTGAAGAACGGTGTGCCGTTGATCGGGTGGCCTGTTGCAGCTGAGCAATTCTACAACGCAAAGATGCTGGTGGAAGAGGTTGGAGTGTGCGTGGAAGTGGCGAGAGGGACGAACGTTGAAGTAAGGGAAGAGGATATCACGGAGAAGATAGAGATGGTGATGGGTGAAAGTGAAGAAGGAAGGAGAATGAGGAGGAGAGCTGGTGAGGTTAAAGAAATGATTGAAGAAGGCATGAGAGATGAGGGAGATTCCAAGGGGTCTTCTGTGAAAGCCATGCATGAATTCTTTGCTGCTGCCAACTCAAGTTGCTTTTGATTGTCGTTAGCTGTTCCTTCCATTTTCCCAACGTTTGCCTGGTTTTTCTCTAAAATTCTTATCCTAATTGAATTTAACATAATCGAATCTAAATCAATTACACGACAAGTACAATAAAAAAGCTATGGGATGATGAGCTTGCCAATAATCAAACTCCTAATATATAAGGAGACAAATACAAATGTACTGTTAGGGATGTCAATGGGTTTGGATTGGATTTGAATTTGAATTTGAATCCGGACTTGGATCTATCCCTGTTGGTGTGAGCTTTGAGGCCTTAAAGGGGTCTCAAGGTGGATGGGAACTTACTAGTTTAGATTTAGACTTGTATTGATTATTTTTATTTTTAGTTTTTTATGTATTCTATATAAAATGTGCGCATATAAAAAAATATGCATAATTTAATTATACTTACATATAATACATAAACTTAATATATTTAAATTTAAATAATGATATAAATAGTTTTAGATCAGTTTAATGTTTATAAAAGTAAAATATATTGCAAAATTTTAATACTGCAATACCTAAAAGATGAATATATAAAATTTAGAAAAAATATTACCTTTTAATAATATTATTGTTTTATATTTATAAAATTATGATATCATTATTTTTTTGGGTAAATTACAATGATCTCTCCTGAGATTTAACATAATTACGAATATTACCTCATTATTTAAAAAATTATAAATACCCCTGATTTTAACAATCATTTAACAATTAGTCAAATCCATTTATTTTTATGGTGAACTGACCTAAATACTCTTGTGAATTAAGAATTATAATGTTATTTATTTTTTAAAAAAATATTTTTTATGGACTAAGTGGATGAATTTTTTTTATAATTTTTTAAAAAAATTCATCCAACCCGTTCAATATTTTTATAATATTTTAATTTGAAAAAATAAAAAAAATACAATAAGGGCAAAGTTGACATTTTTTACCTCCATCCAATGATTACATAATTTCATCAAATATCAGGAGGGTATTTACAACGAGGGGGTATTTGTAATTACGCCAAATCTCAAGAGAGATAGTTGTAACTTATCCTATTTTTTTATAAAAAAAAATTATATTTAAGATATTAACCACGTCTATCGAATCCAACCTAAATGCCGGATTCCAGGATGAATTCGAGTCCAAAATCCCGCCCATTGCTATATGTAGGTACTACATCAGCCTATAAAAACCATTGGAGACGTACACTCAACTCAATTGCCTTATTAAGGATTTAAATTCATATAAACGGCGTGGCCACCGGGTAAATGTATTTTTTGGTCCTCAAATATTGTTATTATTGTAATTTTAGTCCTCAAATAATTTAAAGTTGTAAATTTAATTTTCAAACTTCAATTTTTTCGACACTTTTGATCATTTTGTTAAACTTAACGGAAATTTCATTTAAAGTAAAAAATTGCTATTTTCCCATTATTTTATAGTGTTTTTCAAGTTGTAATCCAATTAACTCATTTTTTCTATTTTTTTTTTTCATATTTCAAAAGAGAATAAATAAAAATAAATAAATTTATTGAGAATTTGTTGATTAAATTTTTTTTTTTTGGTTTATTCTCTTTTGGAATTTGAAGAAAATAGAAAAAATAGGAGTATTGGATTATAACTTAAAAAACACCATAAAATGAAAAGAAAATAGCTATTTTTTTCACTTTAGATGAAATTATCATTTCGTTTAACGAAAAAATTAACGGAAGGACCAAAAGTATAAAAAAAGTTTAAAATTTAAGGACCAAACCAAAATTACCATAGTGACTATATTTGTGAACCAAAAACGCAATTATCCTGTGTGGCAACATTGGCCTTTACCATCAAAGAAATTTATGACCAATTTAAGTTCTATTGTACCCTTGACTTGAAATAGAAATTTCAAGAAATTTTTGTCTCTATAAAATAATTTGAGCTAATTAAAAGATATGCCCCTCAAAAAAATTTGAGCTAATTTCTTGTCTCCCAAAATCTTACATTTTTTGTCGTAAATAGCCCCAAAGATCATGTTAAATTTATGCTACCAAGAATAATATGGCACATATACCATTAATATGGGTCCGTACATATATATTAATTTAACGATTCAGAACTTAAATAAATATAAATTTACATCAACCGTATTAAATTTTCCCTCATTAGGTTAAGTAGGATGCACCAAATGTTCGTAAAATGTGTGGCTATCAACTATAGTTAGGCATGTCGTTTTTTTTTTTTTTTTTTTTCTTAAAAGTACAAAATTATTATATGTAATTTTATGTAATTTTTTTGCTTGCATCTGTGTTTTTTGTCCAAATCATAATGAAAAGGGATCGGGAGTAAATAATAAATTTTCGAATTACATGCACCTGACGGAGTTCAAACTCAATAACAACAGTCCACATATCTAGCAGGGTTTCGAACTCGTAACCTTTAAAATTATAAGGTTTCAATTTTGCCAACAGAACTATATGTCATTGGTGAAGTTGACAATGGAGCAGTTGATATGGTTGTACTTGCCTAACATTATAACTGTGTGAATAGATGTGTCCTCCTGTTCAATTAATTTGACGTATGAAATGACAAAGCTGTTTGTTCAAACTCAATTAATGTGTTTCTCTAATTTTGTCCAAACTCATTTATCTCTTTAGTCCTAGTCGCTTTTCGTTGTTGTAAACCTATCCACTTCTTATTTCTACCATCATTCTACTTAGCTTTTTTTTTATTATTTCGATAAATCGATGGAATCGAAATTTTAATTTGTATTTTTTTTAAAAAAATATGATTATCAATTTTTTATTTTAGTTACCAATTAATAATAGCAAATTAATCACCTAAATTTATATATACAATTATATATTTGATTGTCCTTTTTTTAATTTTTTTTAATTTATCTATGTTAGAAAAATATCGAATTGAACTGATTCAATTTAATATTCGATATACAAATTGAACATATCAATTTTTTATTAGATTTTTTAGAATGTGCGCGCATTCCTCTATGATTATAACACGTGCCGCTGACAATAGCCAAGTTGTATGTCCTTTTACATTATCGTCATTAATAATAGCCGACATCTCTCACATGTTCATTTGTTTTATAATATAAAATATATTTGAATTAATTTATGCAGATATTTTTATTTTCATTAATAAAAGATCGTGTGACTCATATCGTAAAATAATGTATCATTATATTATGATATTTGCACACGACATGTATATTAGAGAATTGTACAATAAATTTGGGGTAAATTATACTTAATTGGTCCTAATACTTTGAGTCAAAATCGATTTGTCTCTAAAAAATTTGAAATTCGTTTTGGTCTTTAATATTTATAAATTGTTATGATTTTAGTCCAATCGTTAGAATTGAGTTTACAAATATTAAAAATGAGGGAGTCAGATGGACAAGTATTATAACAAATTGTAAATTTTATGAGTTAAAATCGTGCCTCGAAAAATTTAGAGATCAAAATTGTAATAATTGACAAAGATTAGAGATCAAAATCATATCTCGAAAACTTTAAGGATCAAAATCGATTTTGATGCAAAGTATAGGGACCAAAAATGTAATTTACTCTCAAATTTGAGCAGTTATAATACTATGCAGGATTCTGGAAGGAATGAGGCTGTCGGATAAAATCTCAATAAAGTAGCCCATCACGCATGATACCTCTGATTTTTAAGGTTTGTTTGGGTGAAGTGACAAATGAGAGTAAACAAAAAAAAAAAAGCATAAGTAAAAATAAATGTATAAGAAAATATTTAGCATTTGGCTAGAGAGAATTGTTGGAAGAAAAGTAAAATTGAATCATTGAATGTATATAAAACTCCTCTGAAGTCCAATTTTATTTTCGTTCAAAATTGAACAAAAAAAAAAAAAAAAAAGTAGAAGTATAAAGCTGAAAGATTGGAGAAAAAAATACATAATTTATTTTTATTTACTCCGTTACCCATATATATAATTTTCTTTCAATTTTTTTCCCAACTATACCAACACATAATTTTAGAAAAGATGACCAAATTTTCGGAACAAGTACTACATTGTTGAAAATTTATATATATATTTAATTGACTTATTACTAATTTATTGTAGATTAAATAATTTTTTTCGAATTAAACTACCCTTATAAAGGTGATGATATACCTCCTCATATGTATAACGCGTGAAGACGTATGAGTGTAATTTGATCATAAAAAAGTTTATTTGACCTGTAATAAGTCAATTGGGGTAAATATTTTTTTTAATATTTTATTAATATCAACACATTCGAAACTCAGGAATATTAAATATAATTCTTAAATTATAAAGAATTTACATATAATTATACCAAACCTTAAGGGATGGGAGTTAATTATCCCTGCTCATTTTTATATTTAGAGAACTATTTGATTGGGTTCGTTTAGTTCATTGATGTTAATACTATAAGGAGCGGGCCCATTGGGCTAGAAATCTCTAAGGCCCTTGATGCATAATAAATAATTTTTCATATTTTAATTTATAATTAATTTTTAATATTATCTAATTAGAGGCATAATCAGATTTAAAAATTGATGCGTTAGTATCATAATGGATTTCAAATTTATTTAATATGGTGTCATTTGAATTAATTTTTTTTTCAAATTAGTTACTTAAAATTCAATGCGGCATAATAATTAGGGTAAATTCAATGGGGCGTAGATTTTACTTTTATCATTTAAAATAGGATAAATATAATCGACTCCCCTAAAGTTTAACTTATAAATATTCTCTTATTATTTAAAAAATTACAAATACCTCTCTCAAATTGCAAATACCCTAACAAATATCCTCCTATGACGAGTTATCACAAAGGGGTATTTATAATTTCAAAGATGTATTTATAATTTTTCAAACAACGAAAGAGTATTTATAATTATTACAAATCTAAAAAAACTCTGTTGTAATTTACCCTGTAAAATATGTAGCGTCAATTCTTTTACAGGTCTCAAAATCCATACAATCCTATTCTATGTCATGACTCAGTGTGGTCTCAAACTTATTCATCAAACTCATTGTTCCAACCCAATCAAGACCGTACGGTCCAAATCCAAACCAAATATGTCCCCTCAACTGTTTTCTAGGACTCAAGATGTTTTAAGGTTGTGCCCGCCATGCCAATTGAATTAATTCAAAAGCTGAATTATGGAGAATTAATTATAATAAAAAAATTAAATACTTAATAGTTAATTAGATAAGTTGAATTAAGGTACGACTCTGATTCAAACTCCATCTCACATTAATTGTCTGGATAAAGGACTCCAACTCTATATAAAGGGGTGAATATGGACAGTCATGTTCACCATGTCTTTTCTCTCATTTTTTTTATTGCTAAGGATTTGATTTCTCTTACAAAATTTAGTTTTCAACTTATTATAAATAATTTGATTTAGAAATTTAAGATTTGCAGTTTGAGATCTACCAGTATAGATTTAACCGTCGGCGGGCATTCAATTTGTGGATATTGTTGGAGGAATAACGCCGTGGAATCTGCGAAATTGAGACATCTATTATCGTGGATACATAATGTTTGGAAAAATTTTATTACCGTCTACACCAATTGGAGTACGAAAGGTATGAATTTAATTTAACCCTTGAGCATGATCCCTTTACTTGATAGAATTAGAACATAGCTTTTATTTATAAATTATTATCCATATTTTAATTATAAATTCAATTTTAAATTTTCTCTGCCCATATCAAACTCAACAAAATCCACACGACCATGGTCAATAGGATCTCGACCCATCATTCCAACCCAATCAAGTTTGTACTGTCTAAATCCAAACCCGACCTTAGTCCGATTTGTCTAGTGTAAAACCCACTCCAAAGTCCAAACGGGTGGGCCTGGTCGGATCCGGTCTTGCTGTTATTGGATATACTACAATGTAAGAAATAATTGCGTGTGATGAGAGAAGGGAAATAGCTAGAAAGGCCTAGCGAGTGCCTACAGTCAACTTTGTGTTTTTCTGGTTCTTGAAGTTCATCCCTGTTTTGAAAAATCACTACCTAACTCATACTAAAAATTCTAGTTGAATCAAGATTCAAGATCTACACTGTTTGTTTGTCTCTTCCTGTTCTAAATTGCTCTCTTTTATATTTACCCTTTCAATAATTTGTATTCTGTCTTTATTCTCATCGCCAATGATTGAGAGTTGGAAAAGGCTTCTCATCATTTATAAAAAGATTATACATACATTCATTCAAGAAAACTAAAATGATTATGATCAAGATTTCCACCTGAAACGATAACCATCAGCTTCAACTTCTCCAGACAGGCAGCAGGTACTTGTTTCTGGAGGGCTGTTCCGCCAGGGTTCTTCAATCCCGTCGGCCTGAGAAAAGCAGAATGGGAAAGGGAAGAGAAAACGTGGTATTGTTCCCTTTCATGGCGCAAGGCCATATACTACCGTTTCTGGTCTTGGCCCAGCAGATGGAGCGAAAGGGCTATGCTGTAACTTTTGTCAACACACCTCTCAACATCAAGAAACTCCGTGAATCACTTCCTCCGGCCACCGTCGCCGCCATTAGACTCGTGGGAATCCCCTTCAACAGTTCCGATTACGGCCTGCCTCCTGACTCCGAAGACACTGATTCGCTTCCCTACAGTCTCAGCCTCCGCCTCCTGGAGGCGTCCATCTATCTGAAACTTCCGTTCAAGAACCTGCTCGCTGATCTTATTCAAGAACAGGGAGGGGAAAGGCCGGTTTGCGTGATTTCGGATCTTTTCTTCGGGTGGGCGGCTGATGTCGCTCACGAATTCGGGATTTTTCATGCGATTTTCAGCATTACCGGCGGATTTGGGATGGCTTGTTACTGCTCAATGTGGCTGAATCTGCCTCACAAGAATACTGACAGTCATGAGTTTCAGTTGCCCGATTTCCCTGAAGCTGGAACATTTCATATCACCCAGCTGACTCCGGCTGTTCTCGTGGCGGGGGAGGAAGACCCGTTTACGGATTTCCAGCGGAGGAATATTCACACGTGGTCTGATTCAGATGCGCTTCTTTTCAACACCGTTGAAGAGTTGGACAAAACAGGACTGATGTATTTTCGCCGTAAATTAGGCGTTCCTGTTTGGGGAATCGGTCCTCTGTTATTACCAGCCGACAACGGCAGAGCAATGCTTAGTCCAGAGCAGTGCATCGAATGGCTGGATAAAAAAGAACCAAAGTCCGTAATATACATATGTTTTGGCTCACAGAACACAATCTCAGCATCACAGATGATGAACTTAGCGAAAGCCCTGGATGCCAGCGGCAGAAGCTTCATATGGGTCGTCAGGCCGCCGTTGGGATTCGACATAAACGCAGAGTTCGTGGCAGAACAATGGCTGCCGGAGGGGTTCCTGCAGAGAATCCAAGACGAAGAAAGAGGGCTAATTGTCTGCAAATGGGCACCCCAGCTGGAGATCTTAGCCCATAAATCTGTGGCTGCATTTATAAGCCATTGTGGGTGGAATTCAGTGCTGGAATCTCTCAGAAGTGGGGTTCCAATGATCAGCTGGCCGATGGCAGCAGAGCAATTCTACAATGCGAAGTTGTTGGTGGAGGATGTCGGAGTCTGCGTGGAGGTGGCCAGGGGAACTAATTTTGAGGTGAGACAGGAGGATATCATGGAGAAGATAGAACTGGTTGTGGGTGAAAATGAAAAAGGAAGGGAAATTCGTCGGAAATCACAGGAAATGAAAGAGATGTTGAGAGATGCTGTAAGGGATGAGGAGAATTACAGGGGATCATCTGTGAAAGCCATGCAAGAGTTCTTTGTTGCTGCATTATTGAAGGAGCAGAGACAGTTGGGACAGCATGATCAGGGATTGATAAGTAAGGGTACTGGAATTTAATGAAATTTTAGATTATTCAACATTTTTGCTGTTCCTGTATATTTTTCTTTATGAGGGAGGTGGGACACAATAATGTAAATGTCTTCTTCGTAGATGGTTTTCATGTGGTCCTTTCTTACAAATGTTTTTCCTCTTAATAAATAATTTTTCAGTATTAATTTTTTGTATTTGTTTTTTTTTTTTCTCCCCCAGACGATGGTAACATATAACAAATTGAGGACAATAGTTTTCAGTTACTTCTGATGGAAATAACAGCTCACGTAAAGAGGCATCCGAAGTTACCACAAAATTCTAGCAACTCCAGAAAAACATAATGCTCAAGTCCAATAACAAACCTCACACAGGAAGTACTAAACTATTGCCTTCATTTATGAACTGCGAAAGCAGATTCATACAAGGATGTTTGGCTAAAATGTTGAGCAACCTGGTTTCCGACAAAATACAAGCAAAGAATTAGATGGAGTTGTGAAAATTACACTAAGATATTAGGATTCCGGTGAATTTACTTCATCGCTCCACCAAAAGCTAACTGAAAAACTAGGAGTAAGAGACCGCACATAGTGCCACCACTTTGGAGGGATGTATAGCATTTCACCTTCCTCTAGTATGCAGTCCAGAAATTCCAGATCCAACATTCTTGAAAACTCTCTCTCGTCTATGTTGTCTAGATCGACCTTCAGTTCCAAAACAGAAATAATCTTTTTAAAATGTGGAAAAAAACAAGTGAATGGACGAATAAAAGAAAACACGAGAAACTGAAGCACAAGAATACATCTTGCTAAAGCTGTAAAATTCCAAATCCACTTAATAATGAAGAATTGTGTAGTAATTGTTTCAAGGAAAACTAGATGCCAACAGATGACGTGGAATCAGTCTATTCTAGGTGAAATCTATCTTTTTCTTCACTCAGTCGAACTTGAGATCAATGGATCTTTTCACACACATGAGATGAAGAGTGTGTGTGTGTGTGTGTGTGTTTTTGTTTTTTTGGTCCATGTCCCCATAATGACATTCCATTGTTAACCCTTTTGCATCAAATAATAGGCATTAGTCATATTTTATTTGAATAACTAAAGCATGGCCAAGCAAGCTACCTGGCTGGAATTGCTAAGCATGGACTCCGAGTGAGGTAAAGCTCTCCCGACAATGAAGAAGGGTAGAGTCTAATATACTTTTTGCCCACAACCTGAAATGGGGTCGCGCATAGATATTGTTCATGAGAAAGAATGAAGCAATATCAAACAAAATTAATAAGCATGTGGGGTCGTCTGAAAATAGTTGGCCACATCAAAAGCTAAAGTAGTGTACATCGTAAATCATAAATCATAAATCTCAGATCTTTTACAGATCCTACATCATTTTCAACATGAAGATTGAATCACATGCAAGAACGCACAAGCACAGAGTAAATCCAAGACACTGTCTGCATTATATTATCATGCATCAGATAATGCACAAGCAAACAACATAGCCTTGGCAGTGCCTGCATTAACATAGAACTACATCTTCCATACCTGAGCAAGTATATTATTGTGAGGATCGTGATGCAATGGTGTCACTGTGCCAGGTGGACCAAACCAAGCATTAAGGGACCTGATCTCCCCCCCACCAGCAAAACAATAGTCAGGTACAACAATATCCTGCTTTAGTTCTTGTATCTAGCATTCCAACGGGACAGCTGTGAGAAGGGTGTAAGAATATTCTAATATATCATTATGCCACCAAATGCAGTTTCCACAGTAAGGCCAATATGCAAACCTGATCGAACAATTGGTGCTGGGCTAAATACGTCAGGCCAGCAGAAGAACAGTCACTGGATTGAATCCTCTCCAGAAACTCAGAAAATGTGATTAGCTCTTGCTTCCAGTCTGGGGACAGATAGTTTTTTCCAACCTACATATATTTTTTAGATTGGAAATCCCAATACAAAAAATAGAAGAAATTCTCAGAGAGGACAAACAAAGAGAAAGCAATGCTGGGTTGCTCTTATAGAAACCTCTGTTCTACATTTTCTCTTAAACTATAGTTTCTAAATCTGCAGCATACTAATAAAATTTTTACCAAATTCAAAGTAAATAAGTATGGGGAATGTTGGTGCATTTAAATAAATAAAGTTCCTTGACATGTGTAAAAGGGAAAATATGAGCATGAAACCTCAAGAATACTTAAAATAACCAAGCAAAGAAATGAACATACCTCAACCGGAACCGTACGGAACCCTGCAACCTTGTTAAGGTAATTCATGTCGTTCCATCTATCCTTTGCTGGCCAATGATTCATAGCATCAGTTATAATCACCGGAGAACCAGAGACAAAATGTTCCCGCAAGAATCCTTCCAAGGACAGACCACACTTTTTCTCTACTGTCTTACAAGAAAGTGACTTTACAGGTAATAACTTAACCACCTGCATGTCAAATCCAAGATAAAGCCACAGAGAGGTCACTGCCTTTGGGTCCAAATTAAACATTCCTAATAAAGAAGCACATAGGATTTCCCAAATGGCTTGTCCTTAGATATTACTGAAAGACAAGAAAGGTGGTTTATCAATCTCCTTGAATTCCCACTACTTACATTTCATGCCATCTCACCCTACATCCCTTTTTTTTTAGAGAGAAATATTGATTATTCAAGTGGCTAAGCAAACAGGTCTTGGTAAAATCAAACATAAATCAACGAGACAGTGGTTCATCGGTTCATTTCCACACAATCTCTCCATCATTTCCCTCAAACAGTATTGTCCTGAATAAAAGAGATTTGTCATTTTAAAATTTACTTTTCTCCTCCTAAGGGAAATGGCTGGATTGTCGCTTCAAAAAAAAAATCGCAAGAACAAAGTCAAGTATCATGGTCATACGTGCGCCCCAGGTATCAATCTACAAGCCAAGACAATTTTTCAGTTTGAATTTTATTGTCTGAAAATAAAGAACACATATCGCTGAGCAGCACAATCCGCATGAAATGGTTGTACCCCATCTTTTAGCAGTCGTACTCCACTGAAAGGAATGAGAAACATGCACAATTGACATTTCGGCAGATTTTAGAGCCACAAAATTAGAGAGAAAGAGAACCAGAAACGAACCTCACCTCCGCCAAATTGAAATCTTTATACCACGCACCGTTCTGCTCCCCTCCACCATTATCACTAAACTCCTTTTCTCTCAAAGCAACGCTGACTTTCCCAATGCACAAATTCAAGTCATCTCTGAGAGTCAAACCACCCATGATTAGGCCCATATCAAGCGCTCTGAGAGCGAGCTTAAACTCCCCGGAGGAAAATTGGTGCTTGGCCACATGGAGGCAGGCCATTGCATAGGCATCACGCCAAATTGGAACAACTGAATGCCAGGGGCCGGAGTGGAGCTGCTCCCAAGCCACCTCCCTGGCAGCCTCCGCCGCCCGAGTGTCACCGGCCGCCGCCCTAGTCGCCATAGAGGAAAAGGCATAGCCGCCTTCTTCTGATATTTGGTGCAAGAGCGAGGGAAGCGTGGCGTCGAGGATTGGGGTTTCTAGGGTGGCGCGGGAAACGGTGGTCATGGGCGGAGGACGGCGTGTGTAGAAGAAGGTTCGGAGAGGAGAGTAGTGAGAGATATTCGGGTGCGTTGCAGGTGCGTTTTTTTGTAAGGGGAAAAATGTGATCGGGGAAGTAAATATCTTAGGTGGAAAGATCAGAGGGTCTCTGATATTTTCGTATATTCTGATAGCACGGAAGTACGGCCCCCCATTTATAATTTATAAATAACTTAATTAAAACAAAACTTAATTAAATGTTTATTAATTTTTGTAAGTGTCAAGATTTTTTTTTCTAATAGTATGATAATTTCTTAATTCAAACTTATATTCTAGTAATTATTATTATAATTAATTAAATAATTTAATATATTAAATATTAAAATGTGTGATTTGATATAGAGATTCAATTAAAAAAATTAATAGAATAACTTAAATTTAAATTAAAAAAATTAATATAAATAATAGAAAAATTATGGAGTCATATTACTCATCCCAATATACATTACTATTACTTTCACCTCCTCTATCTTTTTTAGTAATTATAGAAACACCCCTAAAAATATTTTTATTCTTAAAAAATTATATTAAACTTTAATCAGATTAATAGGTGAAAGAGTGTAAACATAATTATCCCTTAATATAACTAACTAATAATAAGCAATGATGGAAATGAGAAGAGAAGATGATTGTGGAAGCCCATTATGGTTGTGGGCTTTCCACCCATAGTCTCCAAGCCGTTAGCTTGTCAATTCTTAGTTCTGCTATGTCTCCAGGCCCACCACTGTTGTACCTAGCGAATTTGCACACCGTGTTTATGTTTTCATCTGCAGTTTCTAATTTTTATAGATGAAAATATATTTATTTTCTATGTATTTCTATTAAAAAATATTTTGATTTGACATCACATTCTAATATAAAATAAAATCTCATTTCAAATACTATTGTCTATTTCCTTGCTAAGACCAACTGACAATTTTATCTATGCAGTTATACTGAAAAGAGGAATTATAGATACAAAGTGGAGGTTTTGACACCGTTGCATTAGTTGTTTGTGATGTAAAAAGTACCCTTCAACTGATAGGGTACCCAACTTTTTTTTTATGTGGTTTGTTGGTCAATACATTTTATTCTTATTTATAATATATTTTAAAACTTAACTTATTGTGAAATTTAAAAATTTGAATAAGTTAGTTATCATATTAGTTGAAGGGCATTTTCGGGTTCACAAACAATTGGTGCAGCAGTGTCAAAACCGTCACTTTGTGGCTAAAAAAGATATTTTTACATACCTGAATTTAAGATTTTATCGCAAAGTAATAATATTGTATCTCGTGCTTCATTTAATATATGCACGTTACATATATAAAATCACATCACTTGTATATTAAAATAAAATATTTTTTATCATATATAAAATGAAATATGGGATGCAATAAAAGAATTTCAGACTCTATATATTCACCTCTTCCTAATATCAAGAACTAAATTCGGTTTAGGGGTGTTCAACAAAATTGTCGGACCGCCCCAACCGATCGACCCAACCCAAACCGCACCGCAATTAGCGGGCTAAAGGTGGGTTGGGTTGGTCTTGGGCTAGTTAAGAAAAGACCGCATTTTAGCAATCGGGTTTGGTTTTATGTTTACGTAGACCGCATAGACCGCGTTCGACCGCGATGATGATAATAGTAGTAGTAATAATAATAAGAAGAAAAAGAAGAAGAAGATGAAGGTGAACACTAATACTATACTAGAATTCTTCATATGCTTATACAAAAATTTTGATTATGCATAAACATTCAAGTTGGTATTGTATAATATATGTATAAATATGTAGATGAGATCAATTAATTCATTAATTATTGGTTATTGACAATCTTCTATATTTTTTATGCCGTTGATAAAGGCAATAACTTGAAATAGATGATATCATGATTTTATTATAATTTATTTTCATTACCATCTTATTTTATTTTAAATAATTTTTATTTAATATTTATATATTATTATGATTATTTTTTTATATAATTAATTCGAAATAATAAAATTTTCACAATCTTATTCATAAAAAAATGATAATTTTTCTAATAATATTTGTATTCTTTTAAAATAAACATATAACTATGTTTAAGTGCTTATTTTTACACATTGTAATTCATATATCATATTTTCATAATTAACACTACAGAAAATATATTTATTTTGACAAAATAATTGAAACAAAAGCATAAGTTGTCCCAAAATACTAATATAATGGTATAGGTGATTGTTATACACTAAAGACCGCAAAAACCGCCCCAACCCCCCAACCCAATTAGACCGCAAAGTGCGATTTTGTTGATCGTTGGGTTGGGCTTGGATAGAGCTTTCTAAAGACCGCAATTATTGGGTTGGGCCAAAAAATTACCTAAACTGCCCAACCCGCACCGCGTACACTCCTAATTCGGTTTAATGAAGCAGTGAACAGACATGTTGAAGAGATAATAAGCTGAACAAACTAAGTGGAGATTACAAGTTATTATAATCCAGGTGCGGAGGAAAGAAAATTGACAAGTATTGAACTATTTCCAGTTAGACAACTGACTTATATCTGCAAAGAACCTTACATCTAAGTACTTTGTCATGAACATAAAATCCAGGCATTACCATGATCTTGACACGGCTAGGACCCTGCGGCCTTTGCTTCTCTGCGAACATATCCTCCATGTAATGGGGTTCGAAAGGCCTGTTTTCGTCGACCCTTAAAATACCCAAAGGTGGATCGAACGAAAACGCAAGCAAGTGGAGCAACCAGATGCACTTTGCAGCAACGAAAAACGCTTGAAGGAGCTGCTCCGGCCATGGTCTAGTCCAACCGAGAGTCGTTATAATGCCGCTCATTTTCTGATCACAGAACTTGCTGAATTCGTCGCTGTAGAACTTTGTCCCTTTCCTCAGGACTTCGTTCCAACTTAGGTTTCTCAATGCAACAAACAACTGGAACCGGGCTTGGCGTTCTTGTTGAGGGTCCAAGAGCTTTGGCATTCCGTTTTTCTGGAAGACACAGTTCTCAAAGTCCTGGTAGAGTGATTGGTTTATGATAGCTTCCAAATGGTATAGGACTGATTTGGAGTATTTTGAGTTTACAGACAGCTTGTATGGTTGAAGCAGTGAATTTAGATTGTCCATTAGAGAATGGTCACTTTCTTCTATTTGGCCAACTAGAGTCTTGCAGAATTGCTTCACTGATAGTCTTGCTTCTGATACTATTTGCAAGAACCCCTCCACCATTACTTCTTCACTCACAGGCATTGAACTTTCTGCACTCCCATCAACCGATTTCCCTCTCTTTGGAAGATTTGTAAGCTTTTCGGCAGGCTGAGGATTCTTTACTTGCACAGCTTGTCTTAAAGCCTTCTTTAGTTCTTCACAGTATGTTTCCAAATACTCCAACTTCTGGCTAAGCTCCCCAAGTGATGATTTCATTTCCGCAACTTCAATCAAGGCCGCATCTCTACTCTCGTGCGCTTCCATTAATTCTCTCTTCAACATATCGACTGATAACATCCCAAAGTCTGTAAGCATTTGGGACACTTCCTCAGCCTGTGGACGAATCGGTGAGTTTTCATTCTTGTTCTTCTTCTTTAGCCTGGGAAACAGCCATGAAAAGCTCAACCCCTTGTTCCTTGGTTGCGAATGAAGAGATGAGTGTGAATCTGTCAACGGCACGACAATGTTCGACTTCCTGCTGTTCTTGGAGAGGCCATCCAAGTCATTACTTATCACAGCAGGCTTGCATTTATTGCAAGACGATACTGATTTGATATCCCCCATGCTGTTTCTCCTAGACTTGGAGTAATTATCAGGCCCTGGGGATGCTCTAAGGACAGAAATGTTATTAGCACAAGAACCCGTCACAGAATTTTGATCTTCCGCGGGACATATATGCCTCTCCAAGTTCATCAATTCAGATGGAAACCCCTTTCTGGAAGACGCATTGGCAGTTCTATAATCTGACAAGACAGTTTCATCGATGTTTCCCACGTCTAAGTTGTACTCCCCCCAACTCTCAGCGTAGTTCCGATTCTCCAACAGGATTTGCTGATACCCTGGTAATGGTTCATCTTCATAACTCTGCTAACATCACAAATTATGAATGAGCAAGCTTAAACTTGAAGAAAAATCCTTCATGTAGTGACCATATTGTCACACACCTTTCACTTAATGAATTTACATGGCTTGATATACCACAATAATCCTGTGCCAGAACCCCATGTTTAATGCTGTCTGAACTCTGAACTAGTCCAATATTTAAGGGAAAATCAGCTTGAGCATGCAAGGTCTACGGATCTAGAGACAAATAGGTGAAAAAACACGCCAAGATGAAGTGTAGAGAAAGTAATAAAAGGTCAGAGGTGTTTGAGTCCACTACAATTTACTTGAACCGCAGTTTTGACCTCAAAATCTTTATTTACAAGCAATGGATTCAGCCCGTCTTTAGCAAAGCAAAAACAAGTTCATTCAAAACACAGACATACATGGAGAAGAAAGAAAAAACAAAGTATGTCAGAAAATGAAACCTCAATGTTTTCAACACATGAGAAGAAATATACATTGGGAGGGAGAATACTTACTGGGGTGAAAACAGGGTAATCTTGGGCGGAGAAGTGAGGAGCATGGCGAGAGACAGGGGAAGAAGAAGAAGGCAATCTGAGGTTGGCGGGGCTGTTGGCCTGCACAAGAGCAGCATGAAGGGCCCTGAGCTCCACCGCTTTGGCAAAGGCCGCCTGAATATCATGCCTGCTAATCTCATTCCCATTTTCACTTTGTTCTTGGTAAATTGCGGCCATCAAAGCAGTAAAAAACAGAGCACGCACAAGATATGCATATATAAGCTGAGCCCAGAGAAGAGAGAAAGAAACGCACAGACAGACAGACTGGTGCGCACAATTTTCTTGTATCTGAGAAATTATTCAGAGGGAGGAAAAGAACAAAAGGGATGAGAATGAGAGAAATCCAACGGCTGGATTTGGTTTGTTGGGTGGAATCATATCCAGTGAAGGATTCTGGAGAGCCAAGAAGAAATATGAGAGAGAGAGAGAGAGAGAGAGAGAGAGATCTGTGAAGTGAAATGAGGTTTTGTCTTTGTTCTCCAAATCAAGTAAAAATGGAAGGAGTGCATGTGAACCAGAGAGAGAGAGGGAGAGAACAGTGTGGGGGGTGGGTGGTTTTCAGTTTTCACTCTCTTTGATGGGATGACATGCGAAAGTGGTGATTTACCAAACCGCCCCACGTTTTCTTACATCTTAATCTTGTTTTACTACATCAAAATTGTCTAATTTGAAACATGCAAGAATGCCTTCCAACCAACATCAATTTACCAAATACAGAACACTGAATTCAATACCATAATATAGTAGAATTTGAAATCATGGTATATATATAATGGGAATAGTTCAGTGATTTGAGGCTCAAAATTTCAAATATGAAGTTTCAAATATGAATGTCAAATATAAGTATGAACGAAAAAAAAATTTACAAACAGTTCGAAAATATACAATATCTTACGTTGAAATATCACGTTGACTTCTGACGTACTAATGTCAATATATTTTCGCTTTTAACAAATACATGAGTAGAAAGAAACTCTAGAACAAATTTAGAAAATATAATTTTCTTTGTTATAGTTCTTTTTTGAGATTTAACACTTTTATTATATTACTTCATGGACTACATATTTGTGTGGCCATGATACTGCAGAAATGTGGCCAACTTTCTAAGGCAGAAAAGGGGTGGGGTGGGGACAGAAAAGTCCAATTCCTTCTATGCTTTCATTTTCTTCACTTGCCCCCACTGTAGCAACTCAACCTTTTAACGTGCCCAATCACTACGCGGGGACCCAAACCCAAACTATTATTCTTTGTTTATTTAAAAAAAAAACTCGATATTTGCATATTTATCTTCATCAATTAATTCGTATAAATTTTACTATTATTAGTAAATAATATAATCCACTGTATCTTTACGACACCACAGTGTGGATATATATATATATATATATACCACTTTGGTCCCAACATAAATATTGTAATTTAATCTTTGTTTTAGAGAATACAATGTCCGAAAATCAGTTAACAAATCTTGAAATTTGTGTACGAAAATTTAAAAATTATTCATAAATCATAATTTTTATATGAGGTAGAGAGAGTACTACAATGTTTCGTAACGTACATTTTGTAAAATATTTTAAAAAAAAATTACTCATCGACTATTTAAATTAAGATACGGTGTAAAAAAAATTATAATAAAGATGGGGGACACTAAATTATTGGGAAAAATATAATTTACTCTTATGTAATATGAGAAACAAACAAAAAAACATCTCTGAAAAATAAAATAGCAAATTAACTCATGTATCTTGAAAAATAAAGCAAATTATCCTTTATATAAATCACTAATAAGGGGTAATTTGCTTCATTTTTTGAAACACGTAAGGTAACTTACCAATTATTTTTTTATAAGAAAGTATTTAATCATTTTACATATTATAAAGGTAAATTGCATTTAAACCCTGAATTATTTAATTTTAAGTGTAGGAGAGGGAAATAAAAAAAATAAAAAAAAAGGGAAATGAATATACATTAAAATAGTAAAAAGTAGTGCAGTCTCATTTGATTATATTGAGGGATATTAAATAAGTGTGGGAAATGGAATTCCAGGTAGGATTATGGAATGTTTAAAGTTGAATCAAAGAATCATTTCGGATTTCCCCCAAACTCTAACCACTCTCTTCCCACATTTTTTATTTCATTATTAAAAAAGTACTCTAAAACCAACTTTCTTACTTAAACCACTCCCGGAAAAGCAACCCTAGTTTGTCAACCTCCACGTGCTGTCCCACTCCAAATTTTAATTTAAATTGAGTTTGATTATATTTAAATAAATTATATAACAAAGATAATATAATTGTGATGTAATTGATGTATAATTTAAAAAAAATTAATTTTATAAGTATCACAATCGCTTTATGATTGGTTTGATCAAAACATAATTTGGGTATGAATTTTTTCCTCTGAAAATATTTTTGGTCTTTGCATTCCTTGAAACCATCAGCGAATTGCGGATTTGTCTTGCTCGATTGGTAAGGTTGATGCACCATAATTGAAATATTTACGTTTCCACGAATATGAGTATGTTGTCTAATTTTATAATAGTTTATTATTTCTTAATTTTCTTATAACACATTTGTTGATTTGTAAATATCTTAATGTATTGAATTATTTTTTGAATATGAATGTATTGAATGATGTAATAAAATCGAATATATTGAAGAGAATTTTATTTTTTTTTTAGTAGCAAAAATGACTACATCAAACATTTTTAGAGGGTGTTGGAGTGAGCTTATAAAGTTCACAAGGCTTTTTGAATTAGGGCAGAAAAATAGAGATAGATGAGACTTGACACTTCATTGACACCCAACTTTATGGAATCTTTCCTTTGTGTCCAGTTTGGGATATATCCTCAAAATTGACCGCCAAAACTTCCAACCCTTTTTCACCTGCCCCAACATTTGGGTCAAAAAGCATGTTTTCATTAGGATACAATGACCAATGACCCCTATTTTTAATATTAGTTATTAATTAATTATATATATTTTATATTAATAATTAAAATATATTGATTATTGATGATTAAAATTTAAAATAAATTACTATCAACTTTTTTTAAAATATGTCATAATTACAAATATTTCCTTATTATTTAAAAAATTACAAATAAACGACTGTTTAACAAATGCTCCCTTGTGACAGTTTATTGGAAGGGGTGTTGTTAGATGCTTGTTAATTCTTAAAATATATTTGTAATTTTTCAGATAATATTAAAATATTTATAATTATAATAGATTTAATATGCAATTATATATATATATATATATGTGTGTGTGTGTGGGTAGAATGAGTGGCCCTTGAACCCCTATGTGTTAGGGGTAGGAATGCATGGTTGATGGGCTAGTTGCCCTATACAATACATATGTTGCCACATAATTATTCACGAAGCCCTAGGCAGGAGGAATCTTTGACAAGCTCTTGAGATACTGGGCAGACCAGAGTGAGCAACTTCAAGAACTTCAACATCCATTCATTATTATTATTATTAATTAATGTCCACAATTTTTTTTTTTATATCATTTTAACATTATAGGTATTGATTTGTATTATTTTTAATATGAAAAGCAGACTGTACTCATGTAGTACTGTAAGACATATATATAATGCTAATATCTGACATTTCTTACAACTGGTTTTATGTCTGATTTTTGTGAGGATTGTGATGACATTTATTTTATGTAGGGTGTGTCATGTCAGGTCATGTTGTGTTTTTGACCTGAAATTATAAAGATGAAAGAGTAAGAGTTAGATGTGGCGGGGGTTTATTTATTTATTCGGCCAAATGCCGGCATCTTAAGGTACGTACGTACGTTAAGACATTAGCTAGGGAATTTGTCGTCGTTATCTTGATGGTTTTATGTTAGAAAAAGTAGATTCTCATCGTTCCCAACTTTTTAGAACAGTTATCTCTTTTTAAATTTTTATTCAAATTAGATTTAATCGAATCAAATTAATTATATATTAAATGTAATACACTTAACATATAATTAATAACTGGTTGTATATCAATCATACGACAAGTATATTAAATTTATCATATAATTGCTTCAAACTCAACTGAATTCGATATGAATTAGAATTTTCTCAATCTCTACCTACTAACTAGACAATTGAAAAAGAAAAGACAATTGTAGAGAGATGATTGGTTTGGTCAGTGGAGAACATGTTAATTTGTTGGTCTTCTCTGTGTCTGATTTGGGTTCGAGCGTCAATGTTGTCTCATCGTACAGTCATTTCCTATATCAGCCCAATTAATAAACATAAACAACCCAAATTGCAGGCCCGTTTTCACATAAGATGAGATGCAATTTGCAACTTCATTTGTTTTTTTTACGGACTCAAGAACTCTCGTAGAAAACTTTGTCCAAACTGTTGGGTTGTCTTTTATAAACAATTTGGATTCTTTATTTCTTGCAGTTGTGTTTTTAATTCTGGGTCCACGTGGTGTTTGGTTGGGTTTATAAATTTTTAAAAAATTGTTTGATAAAATTATATGATATTTTTTTTACAAAAATATCTTATAAGAACAAAATTATTTTTAGAATCTTATAAGCTTTTTTTTTCCCCTTAAAGTAAGTTCAATCTATTTTATTTTATTTTTATGATATCATTTAAGCTCTTCAATATTGACATCTGAGAGACAAAAAATACCCTCACTAACTTGTTAGTCTTTCGAGTTTACCCTTCTTATAATGAATCTTTGTTTTCCGATAATACTAAATTCTAATAGGTCAATGTCTTTTCTTGTCGTTATTACAATATAAGGAATTTATTATGCCAATATATACTAAGGATTTATTTTTGAAATATCTTTTACATCTTTTCTTAAGAGATAATCATACAACAAAAAAGAAATACTTCAAAAATTTTATAAAAAGTAAGAACTTGTAAGATATTCCAAATAAACTTAGCCAAACACCCCCATAATCTTTTGCAAATTTAAGTTTTAGTTGCATTTCGTTAAATTTAAATAGACCATATAATTAATTTGGATCGGCCAGACCACATGTAAACTAGAATTTTATAATATTAATTTATTTTTAAAAAATACATCTACCTCTTGTTCTACACTAATTTTTCATCATCCTTTTTCGCTGTTTTATTTGATGTTAAAGAGATTTTGATCCTTAATTTGGTGTTAATGTTTGCGTACAGAGTAAGAAAAACATGAATAATGAAATGATTATGAGCACAATTAGCAGTAGAGATGGAAGTGTCTCTTTGTTTGAGTTTGGACATTATCATTGTTTCTTTCAAGGCGTTGCCACCAATTATCAATTGATTATATTCCCTTTCTTAAATTGAAAAACAGATATGTCTGACTTAAAAAAATAATTGTTATCTAAAACTCTCGTGAATTAATGTGGAAATCATTACCTTATTCATTCATTCTGCTCTCACTTTCAGTAATATCACGTCACAGAAATGCGTTGGTCCAGACAAATCTTAGTCTGAATCTGGGTGATGACAATGTTTGACATGCACTCACCAAAAGCACTTAATTCTCAAAATGCCAATATTCCCATCCTTGTCCTTTCACGTCCTCTTTTTTCGCATCACAATAATAATAAACACATTGATTCCAATCGACTTTCATTCAGCAAAATCCTCGTCCCAAATCTTTTTACATAGTAATTACCCGCCAAATACAAAACCAGATTAGGGTCGTGGTAGGTCCTCATCGCTTACCAAACCCGATTAATATCAAAATGAAAGTATGAAATACATATATTTTTACAGGAGTTTGAGTGTATATAAGTCTGATTTCTGACATAATATTTGTAAGAGTGTCAACTAGGACATAAAGACGCGAATCCTGTATTGTTTGAGAATTTCTCTTAATTCTAACCATATTTTTGAAAATTTTAATTAATCATATTATCTACATATATGATTCTTGACTGGGGGGCAAAATCTTTTTTTGGTCCCATTAAAATGGATCAGTTTTTTTTTGGTACCACAATTCTTGGGAGTTCGGCTTTCGGTACCATTAAACCCAAAAATAAGCTTTTTTTGTCCCAACTTAACGGCAGACGGCACATTGACTTTAACGGCCGTTACGCGTGACTTTGATTAATGTTTAATGGTACCAAAACAACAACAAAAATGTGCTTTTTTGGTACCATTAAAAAAAATATATATTTTGATCAATTTTAACACAAACTATAAGATTTTTTTTTATTTTTTCCAAAACGAAAATATTAGTAAATTTTTATTTTAATATATATAATAAAATAGCTCTAAAAATTATAATTGTTTGTATTTCAAATACTTTTTAAGATCTTTTTTACTATTTTTAAAATTAAATTATTATTTGATCTAAAAATATATTAATATTTGAGCATAAACTATAAAAAATAAAATTTATTTTTTGAGTGAAAGTATTAGATAAAGTTCATTTTATTAAATAATAATTAATTTTTAAATTAAATTATTTACATTTGAGATAAATTGAAGAAATAAAATTAAAATTTATTTCTTATTTTTTCGATCAAAGTTTATTAAAATATTTTTAAAATAATTTAATTTTTATAATAGCTAAAATATGCTAGAATTTATTTGAAATAAATATAATTATAAATTATAAACTATTTTATTAGTTATATTAAAATAATTTTTCTTTATTTTTTAAATTTTTAAAAAATAAAATTTTATTTCTTATTGATGCGTGCGATTTTAGCACGGGTCCAACAGTCTTGGATTTAGATACTGGATCTCGGCCAACACGCATCACTTATAATTTATGATCAAATTTTATTAAAATATTTTTAAACAAAATAAAATTTCAATTTAAAAAATAATAGTTGCTACGATATCTCGAGTGTAAAATATTTTTAAACAAAATAAAAATTTCAATTTAAATTAAAATTATTAACAAAAACAATACGTTTTTTTTGTTGTTTTGGTACCATTAAATATGAGTCAAAGTCACATATAACGGCCGTTAAGGTCCATGCAATGTCTGCCGTTAACTCGGAACCAAAAAAGCCTATTTTCGGGTTTAATGGTACCAAAAACCGAACTCCCAAAAATTATGGTACCAAAAATAAAACTGACTCTTTTTAATGGGACCAAAAAAAGATTTTGCCCCTTAAATGGGACTCAAAATCTGGACGTGTTGAATATATATATATATATATATATATATTATATATAGATATAGAGAGAGAGAGAGAGAGAGAGAGAGAGAATGGGAATTAGGAATTGAAATGGTGGAATAAGTCGTGTCAAAGCTTTCGGTGGATTAAGACAGGAGGAATTGGACCAAAAGGAGGTGGCCTCAAAGTCGTAGCGGTTACTTTCCTATCATAGGCATTATTAATTATTTCAATTAGGAGGGGGGTCTTTGATTTGTACGTATGTTATGGGGATGTGTGACGTTCTTAACAGTTTACACATTTTAGGGCTCATTTTGTTTGTAAAGTTGATGTTTTATGATAGACGGATTTACATGCACCAACATATATATAGACAAGACAACACTATGGCCGGATGTCCGACACTCAGAAATCGCCTGAAAATAGCCACATCTCATAATACTAAACTTCTTGTTCTTGAAACTGATTCCGAATTTGGAAGGCGTATTCTTTGAGGGATCTCGTCACATTATTGTGGGATTTTTGGAAAGTGTTGATTAAGTTCCAACCTATATTTTATGGATTTTTTTATTACCAGGTGACACTGCAGACCTTTTAGCTAGAATAGTTGCTTCGCCTCATTTTAAACATTGTATATATACTTCTGTCGTCCCTTTTTGCATTTTGTTTTGTTAACCTCATGTGATTTTTTCCGGCCAAATTGATAATTTCTACCGACAAATATTCTTAATATGCCATTTTTTTTTAAATTTATTACGCCCTTGTTAAATATTCTTAACGTTATACCTTGATCATACCTACAATTGATTTTTCTATATTAACATAATATAATAAATTGAGATATTGATATTATAATACATATATTACTTCACTTTATTACATCAGCATACAACTCAAACATGACGACTCACAGGCATAGTTGGGCACAAACTAGAAAATGAATGGATAGCCTGAAATTGGGCAACAATCTTGTACACCACGGAACATTGATGAGCAGACATGAACCTTATAATTAACATGCCATATAATCAAATTAAAGACACATTATTAATAAAGTCCCACATTAACATATGCCTAGACATTATAATTATTTAGTAGCAATCTTAATTATAAAATTACTGTTTCAGGTAAGTTAATTATCCAATCCCCTTCAGGCTTTTGGCATTGAATATGTGACTTTAATTAGCCTTTTGATTAATTACTTTACTAATGACGGCAACCTTAGAAACACAAAAGTCTGGTCCTTGATCATATGATGTTAAACCATAGTGTTTAAGACATTGATACTATGGTTAAATTTATGCTACACTCGATGCTAATTTGTACACCAGGAATCCGTTAGTTACAAAGAATTATGCCCGGTACTAAATAAAACTCTCAATACCCTCATGGGTGAGACAAATAATGGCATCCAAGTTCAACCCGGAGCTAAGGTCTAAATGACATAAATGTCCCTGAAATTGTTTTGGTAAGTAGTAAATATTGTATAATCGAAGCATCTTATAAGGTTATTTCAGGCAATTAGCATTTTGTCCCGAGTTTAATCCAAACTAGTAAAAACACTGCATAAAAATATTATATTACAGTCCTACACCCAATAATCTATAGTACATGATGTGTTATTAATTCATATATAATCCAAATTTGCATTTAATACAGAACTGCATGTTCGAACCTACGTTTAGTCCAAACTCAGAAGTAACTTCTATTTCCGCATCTAGATATGTGACAATTACTGCTAACTAGTCAGTTCATAAAGACAACATACAGTATTTGACAATTACTATTCTTGATCTTAATGTCTTAAATATGATTAAGAAAATAATGAGTGATAGAAAATTGACTATCATTATGACAATTGTGCAGCATAAAACAACTAGGAATTATACAATTATCAGGCAGATTAAGGAATGTACAACCTTAAAAAAGTTTTGGTTGTGAGACATGCTTACCATAATGAAATTATTTTCCAATTAAAATAATCATATTAATTGATACAATTGCAATATTTTGTAAAGTAAAAGTGGGAAAATTGATACAATTAAAGTAAAATTAGTAAAGTATGAAAAGCCAAAGTACAAGGACAAATTGAAATTTACCACAAATAGTAACATAGCACTATATATTGAAATCTAGAAAGTCAAAACATTTGGAATAAATTATACCTTTCAAGATCACATGTCGGACAGGGAGTTTTTGTTAAAAGTAAATTATAATGGTTTGTTTTCAAATTTTCTAATTATAAATATTTTTTCGTCATTTAAAAAAGTATAAATACCTTTAAAAATTAACGATCGTTAGAAAATTACTCCATTACAATAGGCTGTTACAAGAGGGTATTTATTAAAAGACTAATTTTAAGAGGTATTTTAATTTTTCAAACAACAGTAAATATTTATAATTATGAGTGTAATTTACCCTTTTTCTGAAACTATAGGGAGTGAATTGCAATATCTCCTTTTTTTTGTTATTATGTTTGTTGTAAAACAATTAATTCATGCGTCTGATTTTTCTTTTTTTTTTTTTTGGAGGGGGGGGGGGGGTGTTGGGGTTTGAGTTTCCCACACTAAAGAAATGATGAACAAGTTTTCGCATGCCAATAGATAAATGGGCTGCTTTAATTTGTTGGTCATGTTTGGCACTTGAGATACAAAATAGATAATTTTTGCATGAAAATATACAACAATGAGGACCCACATAAAGTATTATTTGCCGTAAATTTTCAGTTATACTTGGGCCACTTTGTAATTTATAATAAAGTATTCATTTCAATAATGAAGAATATGTGAATGGGTCTAATTAATTGACGAATTTGAAATCTAATCGTCAGTTCAAATCTCATTAATGTATGTACATTGATCAATATATACATATATATTACATTTATCCTTTTATAAGTACAAAAATAAAAATAAAAATATTAAATGAGAGCAAAATTAAAAATTTATGTACTTTATTTTTTGTCAAAGTCAGTAGTTTTTTTCAAATCCTAAAGAAAGGAAGTCGCGTGTAAATAGAGGGTTTTCGAAGGGGATGTAAGTATAATTTTAAAACTTTTTCAGAAAAAAATAAAAATATAATTTCATTTCATATTTTTAGAGGTTAATCCTATTAATTTGAATATAGTAACATATTAAATGATATAATATTTCTAAAAAAAAGTTTAAATTTCTCAAGAATGTTAAATAAAATAATGGTCAATTCGGTCCTGTTGTTGAAAGCTAGAGAAATTAAAGGATATCTATAACTCTATATATTCCTCCTATGCCATTAAATGGAAATTTCGATATTTATTTATTTATTAGTTAGTTACATAGTGTGATTTTGTGGGCAATGCTATCAAGTTATTCTGGATTTTGTGGGATCCGACCCCGACCCAAACCCATATTATTATGTGGTTTTATCACCAAAAAAGATTGAGTTCTAATCCATATTTTATACATTTATCACGTAATTAATTTATAATTTAATAAAAGTGACCAATTATAAAAACGCACCCATAGTTTACATATGATTGATCTAATCCAATCAAATTTAATTTGGACGAGAATTCTTTTGAATATTAAAATTGCTGCTTTTAACACACATATATGTGTGTGTTTGTGTGCGCGTATAAGTTGAAGACTTTGTAGAGTTATTGGGTAAGTCTGCAATTAATTCTTTAATACCCAAATAAAATCCACGTTCAAGTCAAAAAATATGACACAGGTTGAACTCGAATTAAGTATGACTTAAGTCTAAAATACATGGATCTTTTATTTTGTTTAAATATTTTTGTTGGTATGTTAATGTTTATGTAAGGGTCATTTTAAATTAATTAACCTTCATAATCCAATAGCCAAAAATAATATATAATATTCATATATCAATAAATTTGAATTTATGATCTCATACTTGTCACGTAAATATAAAACTTCAATAGTAATTTGATCCGAGTTTGCATATTATAATATTTTCAAAAAGAAAAGGCAATAAAACTTGAAAAGACAACATTAAAAACAAGAAAACAGAGACATAACTCAACTGTCTTAAGTTGGTTAGTTAACCCCATCATTTCTGCTGCTCTCTTCATCATCATTACAATAACATGATCAGTGCCCACGCGTGAGAGACAAATTAAATCACCCCCAACCCCCTACTGATTTACTACATGTTTCAAGATGGTCAAAACTAATCAATTCCTAAAATTGTTTAACTTGTTCAACTACCACCACAAATAAAAAAAAAGACATCCCCCAAAAGTCAAAAGCTTTTCATTTTATTTAACATAAATTACAACCTACCCCTTTAAAATTGTCATAATTATACATATTTTTATTATTTCAAAAATTACAAATACTTTTATAAAATTAACAATCGTCTAATAAATACGCCCTTAAAATGAGTTGTCACGAGAAAGTATTTGTTAGATGACATTTAATTTCAGGAGTATTTTGTGATTTTACAAATAATAAAAGAGTATTTATAATTATAATAAAAGTACCCTCGTGCTATTAGAATGGTAAAACATTCTAAGAATTCACGTATTTTTAACTCTAGTCAATACAGTTTGAATATGAAACAAACATGGTCTAGTAATATACTTGATCTATCTGATTATTTTATAAAATTTAGATCAACAATCTGTGTCAGGTCATACAATTATATTATTTCTATAAATACACAACCCTCAAATAACGTGTATATATATATATATATATATATATATAATATATATTATAATTACTGCATTTAATATTTTCAACTTTACTTTATACGAACGCCACCAATTATGGATCAAGGCAAGTACGCTCGACCAAAAACCTACAACCCCGGAACAAATCAAGAATTTAAACACTTGATCAAAACTTTAATAAATCAGCTAATTTTACTAATAATTTTGCAATTTTTCTGTGAAATTGGAAAATTCATTACTATTAAATCTCTTAAACTATATATATATATATATATAAATATTAAAAATAGTAGCTATGAATTAATAATTTAATATATGGCTATAACTCTTGGAGAAAAAAGAAAATAATTGTTATATAAGAAAGCGTAAAGTTGTTAGTTATAAATATTTGAAATTAATTAATTAATTAATTAGGGAAGATGAAAAAATAAATGTAGGGCAGACAGTGTGTGGTGATGCAATTAATTAATCCATAAATAAGTGGTCAAATCATGAAGCACTCAATCTTAATGAAATCGCCGCAGTCTGATTCTGTGAGGTCCAGAATTAATTAAATTCAGTTCATCTGCACCCAATGCATCTCTTCCTTAGATTTCTTCATCTTTTGAGAAAATAAATATATTTATATATTTATATTAATATTCTCTTCAACTGTCAGTAAATATTCAGTTATAATCTTAAAAAAAATTGTTTTATTAATAATGAGAATTTATTCACTGAAAAATATTGAAAATACGAATAGAATAAAGTAAACATTTCAGGTATTTTTGTATTTGACAAATAATTTTTAAAAAAATAGTGTCAACTTGAAGTAACTCTGATAAATGAAATTTGATACAGATATAAAACAAGCAGAATATCGATTTTTGCCCCTTTAAATTAGGAAAACCCCTTAAAATGGATGGGATCTGCGTCCTTTTGTGCAGGTGGGCGACACCTATAATCTGAGTTTGAAGAGAATCAACACCACAGCAAGCTGCAGTAATGGAGAATCATCCTGCAGCTATGACGAATCGAACCCAGACACTGTGGCAACTTAGCAGTGAAGAAAGTCGCATTTCTTATATTACGTTTCTCTCATTTTTACGTTTCTTTTAGTTGCTGACATATACAATTAGTTAGAGGCTGGTAGTTCGTTAGAGTAGTCAGTTAGATTCTGTTTTTCCCTCTTTCATTGTTCTGTATATATTTAAAAGCTGAAACTCCTTTTCAGTAGCATATAAGATTCATCAAGTTTTTCCAGATATTGAAACTCAAGATATTTCTCTCTCTGTTCTTGCTCCTTTTGTCATCGGAATTCTGAGCCTCAGTAGCAACATACACTCTGTTATTGAAAGTACCTCGTTTCTTTTGCTCATTCAAATCTTTGTACCATTCTGGAATTCCATGCAATTTAAAACACGTTTCTTTGTTATGTCCAGGCTTGCAGCAATGCTCACAAATCATATGTTTCTTCTCCATGGAACCTTTTCTTTTCTGAAACATCCTGTGACCTGTGTTAAGCTTGTACTCCATATTCCTTGTGTTCATAGCAGTATTCTCTCCAACATCTGCATACTCCAGATTTACGCGTCTCTGTCTCTCAACCCGCAAGACCATGGAGTAAGCTTTGTTCACACTCGGAAAAGGATCTAACACCAAAATTTGACTCCTAATACTATCATACGGCTCACTTAATCCCATAAGAAATTGAATTAGTTGATTCTCAATCTCCTCCAACTTAGCTTTATTACTACCACAGGTACAATTTCCACAAGAAACATTGCGGAGGTTTTAAACACACCAATTCATCCCAATACTGTTTCAGATTTGTATAATAAGCAGTGACACTGAGATTACCTTGACTTATGGAACTGATCTCTCGTTGGATTTTATACAATAGAGGCCCATCACATTCACCATATCTTGCTTCCAATTCTATCCAAAGTGTTCGAGCAGATGAAACATATAAAAAAGCATTGACGATATCCTTCGTCATAGTACTCAGGATCCAAGTTCGCACAAGTGAATCAGTTATCCTCCATTGCTTCATGTCTGCAGATCCTTCGTGAGGTTTCACATAGGATCCGTCTATGAATCCTAGTTTATCTTTTCCCTCCAGTGCTATGCGCACAGATCTGCTCCAAGTCAACCAATTAGTACCGTTAAATGGAGCAGAAATCATCACTAGACCAGAATTTTCCGTCGATTGATTCCGCGCAGCTGTTGTCTCAGTTGCGGTCCTCATTTCTCCACTCGAATCACCAGGAAACATGTTCGAGTTGCTTGCCATATATGATATTCAATTAATTTAATCCGTCGAATTACACAATGTGCCTATTAAGGCAAACAATTATAAGCGACGATATTCAGAGACCATCATTACGATGGCTCTGATACCATGAAGAAAGCAAAATCTATGATTGAAGCCATGAAAGTAGTAGGAGCAAGGAGCAAGAACAGAGAGAGAGAATATCTTGAGTTTCAATATCTGGAAAAACTTGATGAATCTTATATGCTACTGAAAAGGAGTTTCAGCTTTTAAATATATACAGAACAATGAAAGAGGGAAAAACAGAATCTAACTGACTACTCTAACGAACTACCAGCCTCTAACTAATTGTATATGTCAGCAACTAAAAGAAACGTAAAAATGAGAGAAACGTAATATAAGAAATGCGACTTTCTTCACTGCTAAGTTGCCACAGTGTCTGGGTTCGATTCGTCATAGCTGCAGGATGATTCTCCATTACTGCAGCTTGCTGTGGTGTTGATTCTCTTCATCCCCCCCTCAAGATGGACTTGGGGAAACGACATCAAACCCATCTTGGATAACAAATTAGAGAACTGAGAACCAGACAAAGATTTAGTAAAGAACATCGGCAAGCTGTTGTGTACCAGAAATATGACGAGGAAGTACAAATCCAGCCTTGAATTTATCACGCACAAGGTCTCCTATAAACTTGTGTTGTGTAATAGATGTTCCTGCAGTGGAACGTGCAATTTCCAAACCAAGAAAATACTTGGCATGACCAAGATCTTTAATTGTAAATGCAGCATCTAGGCAATGGAACTTGGGGGTCTTTAACTGGATATTGCATATTTTTAGGAGCAGCTTTGATTTCTTGGAAAACCAAGAAACAAACCACCGTGGCACGTTCCACCGCCGAAGCCGAGTACCGCAGCTTAGGTACAACTGTTTGTGAGCTACAATGGGTCACTTATTTGTTGTCTGGTTCTCAGTTCTCTAATTTGTTATCCAAGATGGGTTTGATGTCGTTTCCCCAAGTCCATCTTGAGGGGGGATGAAGAGAATCAACACCACAGCAAGCTGCAGTAATGGAGAATCATCCTGCAGCTATGACGAATCGAACCCAGACACTGTGGCAACTTAGCAGTGAAGAAAGTTGCATTTCTTATATTACGTTTCTCTCATTTTTACGTTTCTTTTAGTTGCTGACATATACAATTAGTTAGAGGCTGGTAGTTCGTTAGAGTAGTCAGTTAGATTCTGTTTTTCCCTCTTTCATTGTTCTGTATATATTTAAAAGCTGAAACTCCTTTTCAGTAGCATATAAGATTCATCAAGTTTTTCCAGATATTGAAACTCAAGATATTTCTCTCTCTGTTCTTGCTCCTTGCTCCTACTACTTTCATGGCTTCAATCATAGATTTTGCTTTCTTCAGAGTTGTTGACAAAATAACATATGGCACCACCTAAGAACTCTTATTTAAAATATTTAAAAATACCTTCATACTAAATATCAAGGTATATTAAATAGTGATTTATTGATTAGATTTATTTGTCCGATTTCATACTATAATACCTAATTTGATCGTTCGAAAATTTTCACTCAGGACAATTAGTATTTCTGACTCATTATAAATTTCAGACTTAATTCTGTCAACACCCAGATCCAAAAATTAAGAATTGGGTGACCTTTACCCCATCAAAATTGGTATATATTGAAAATTGAAATCATGATATGGAAATACTAAAAGGTAAGTATGATCTTGAGATTGCACGAGTGTAATAATTTGATGTGGATATAGCCTTATCTACACTCTACCAATGGAAATATACATTTATATATATACTACTGGTCAAAGCCATATGTATGGTGGAAATAAATGACAAAATGTCATTGGAAAAAGATGTAAACTTCTTAAGGATTCATTAAATATTTTATTATTTTGACTTTTCTTGGATTTCCATTATAAATTCATTTTGCATTACGTATATATTGTATTTTATACACCAACTTTTTGTTAATATATTTGTGTATATATTATAATAGGAAAAGTAATATCAATTTATAATAAAAGATTATATTGTCCACTAAAAAATGATCAAAAGTAATATATATATATATATATATGTAAAAATCATTTGAAATACTAAATAATTATAGATGCATAACAAGTAATTAGTTATTATTTTTGCAGGTGATGTGAAAAAATTAGTCAAAATTAAAAATCTTAACAAATGTTTTGACTACAATCAAAATAATGACAAAAAGAATTGATTAATTCTGGTTAACACTTAAATTTTTGCCTTAATTTTGTCTGATCATGATAAATGGCAATAAATAGTATTCATTTATTATAGGTTCTAAGATGTAGTTCTTTACAGCTTAGGAAAAAAAAAATTGTGATCCCAAAAGTTAATTTTGTATATAAATAAAGGTAAATTATATTTTGTCATCTCAACTATGTCTATTTTTACTTTTTGTCTTCTATTTTTTTGTTTTTTTGTCAACATAATTACCATCTCAATTTTATGAAATTTACACTTTGTCATATATTATCATTTGATGATTAATTTTTCTGCTGAAAAAACCATCGCATGTGCTATTCATGTGATGCATTTTTCTGCTAGAAAAATCGATCGAAAGCTGTTGACATATTGTAAAATGAAAATTTTGAAAATTTAAGATTGTAAATTGACAAAAAAAAAAAAATTAAAATACCAAAGTATAAAAATATGCATAGTTGAAATGGAAAAAATGTATTTTAGCCTATATATATAACATGCGAGTCCCCCCGTCTTGGCTCATGTCTCCTCCCCACCCCCACCTTTTCCCCACTTCTCTTTGTTTGAAAGAAATGACAACTTTTGAAGTTAGAAAAGAACAAAAATAGGCTGCTGCATGTTAATTTGTAGTACCCCAAAACCCAAACATAGTCATAGCTTGTAATAGTGTTTGGTTTATCCATATATATATATATAGATGCCAATTTTGAGTGTACATATAGCAAATATAGCAGGTAGCTTTTGGAAGAGGTGATTAGGCGTCGACACTGACAGAGCTAGCTATGAAGGAGAGCAGTAGAAAACAAGGGGCGCCATCGCCATGCGCTGCGTGCAAGCTTCTTCGGCGGAGATGCGCCGAGGACTGCGTCTTTGCGCCCTATTTCCCGGCCGACGAGCCCCACAAGTTTGCCAGCGTGCATAAGGTCTTTGGTGCTAGCAACGTTAACAAGATGCTCCAGGTTTCATCTCCACCTCTCTCTCTCTCTCTCTCTCTCTCTCTGAAAATTCTAACACAGACATGCATTAACGACATGATAAATATAATTGAGGTAGGTGACTAACTGCATCGTAAGGGTAGTTAGTAATCTTGTTCCTTACGGGACAGTTCAATGGTTTAGGTCTTAAAATCTTCTCTTGAAAGTTTTACGGTCTTGAAACTTGGAATGTTGGCGGCGTGTACATGAGTCAGATGGATATGTATATGTTAAAAAAAAAAAAAAAACAAATGTAGTTGAATAAACTTGATTTGGATATAAACATTTTTCTTACTGGTATTTGTTCAAATTATTACTCGGTTGTCGTGCATTAAAGCTAGACCTTTGCTTAGATTTTTATTTTTATTTTTTTTAGAGTTTTGCTTAGAAAAATATTACATATAGCTACTTCACAGTTTGAATAAGGTTTTAGCAGTCCCTTTTCAACAAATAGTAAGCACATTAAAATTTCAAAAGTTTCTACTCCCGTGAAGCTAATTTTCTTCTTCTTTTACACCTAATTTGACTTTATTATGATTCGTGTAGTCAATGGTTGTTATTACAATCTTTTAAGATACATTAGTCATGTTCGGAAAATTCTTATTAAAATTATATTTAATAGAATCAAATCAATCACATAGCGAGTATGATATATTTGTCATGTGATGAATTACTGAACTATACACCAATTACACAACATGTATTGCACTTACTAAATAATTAATTTAGGTTCAAACAAACCTGATTTGGGTTTAAATTTTCAAACATGTTCCCTCTTTATGCTGCTTAATTCGGTACAAGACATGCTTCCAGTCAAAGGACTCTTAGTCTTTGTTCAATACAAAAAAGAGAAAAAGTATGATCATCGAACACTGAGAACCAACTTTAGAAGCTGAATACACGCTGCTAAAAGTTCGAAATTCTAACATTCATTTTGTCCGAGTACTACTAGAAACCTAACGACGTTAAAATGTCGTATCCGTGACATCATCCTAGCTTACTGTTCTCCGATTCAACATGTTTACGAATTTGAACAACTCCTCGAATCATGCAGGAGTTGCCTGAACATCAGAGAGGCGATGCAGTGAGTTCCATGGTGTATGAAGCAAACGCCCGCGTAAGAGATCCGGTGTACGGTTGCGTGGGAGCTATATCATCTTTGCAGCAGCAGATAGACATGCTGCAAGCCCAGCTAGCGCTCGCACAGGCAGAGGTTGTCCACCTGCGCATGCGCCAATTATCGTCCACCGCTAATTACAACACATCGGAGAACGCATCTCCATCTTCAAGGGGCAGACAACCTCACCACGCCAAGTCCCATTTTAACATGGACATGGCTATGGAAGAGGCCAATATGGATGACTCCTTCTGGCCTTAGTATTTGATTAATTACATTGCTTATGTTGTGGTCTTTTCTTGAACTGCTGTCTGCCTCTTCTTTTTTTCTTCTGGTTTTTGGAATTTTCATATACATCTTTACAGCAGATTTTTACTCAGCTGGATGAGGATGATGATGATGGTGGTGTGGGTGATTATGATTAACCATATTGTAAATGTCAAAAACATATAATTATGAGGCATAATGAGTATACTAAGCATGTGGGGTTGGTTATTTTTAAACAACGTTTGCTCTGTTCTCATGTTTTGGGCTAACTGTCTTTTAATACTGTTTGGTCAGTTCATTTGTGGTTCTTGATAATGATGCTGTTTAAGATTTCCGCAATTGGTCCACAAGAGTTGCATTGTCTCAAATCATTGCTGTCTCCAAATGGGTCAGGCCCACTCGGAAAGTTTTTACCAAATCAAATTTAGTTATATCAACTAATCACAAAATAAATATAAATACACATAATATGTAATTACTCATTTTACCTAAATAAAAATTATATATCAATTACACTATAAATATTTGTTATATAATTAATTTAAATTTAATTGATATATAATCTACAAAAACAACCAATTACATATTAAAATATTATACTTACTATGCATTAATTAATAGATATATAGTAATTTACTCTTTTGTGAAAATACAAATTAATAAATTAATCCCTTATTTAAAAAAAAAAAAACAATTTACCTCCTATACTTTTTAAAATTAAACAATTTACCTTCTTAAAAGATAACAAACATTGAAATTGTATAAAGTTGTAATAGTTTTCAGCTGATACAAAGAATAAGATCAAAAAATAGTTTCATAAATTTGGAATTATACATGGGAAACAGAAATTAAGTTTCAGAAGCTCACAATTGAAATAACACATTAATTCTCATATTGATCAGATCATTTTACATCCCAATATTCAATCATCCCATACAAAATCCCTAATACCAAGATCTATTGCATTGCTTTCTCAATAATTTCTATGCAAAATCAAACAAGAAAGATGAACAAAGAGATTAAACTGCAAATACTAGATTAAATCTAAGCCCTCTCACCCCTAATTCTCCTGGCCAACTGGATATCTTTAGGCATAATGGTTACTCTCTTAGCATGAATAGCGCACAGATTCGTGTCCTCAAAGAGACCCACCAGATAAGCCTCTGCCGCCTCCTGAAGGGCGGCTACCGCCGAGCTCTGGAAGCGGAGATCTGTTTTGAAATCCTGGGCGATCTCTCTAACAAGTCTCTGGAACGGCAGCTTCCTAATTAGCAACTCAGTGCTCTTCTGATACTTCCTGATTTCCCTCAACGCCACGGTTCCGGGCCGGAAACGGTGGGGCTTCTTGACGCCTCCGGTGGCGGGGGCGGATTTCCTGGCGGCCTTTGTCGCCAGCTGCTTCCTTGGGGCTTTGCCCCCCGTGGATTTTCTCGCCGTCTGCTTCGTACGAGCCATTGATGGGTGACCTGTGGTGCTGAAGCCTGAAGGATGAGTATGAATGAATTTGTGTCTATCAGATGTTTGTGAGAATGGAGATTTGGGTGGGGGATTTTATAGGATTGTCAATTGGGGTTTTTTGAGTGAAAAACTCCAGAGCGGGAGGGGTTTGAACATTTGGGTGAATTTGAAATTTTTGGAAATAGGATGTCTCTGCCGTTGGATTAGAATTGAATCCGAGGGTGTATGATTAATTGAGGGAGTTGGCTCGGATCGCGATCCGAATTGGGCTGACTAGCCAATGCGAAGGCAGAATTGGGCCGCTTCGATTGGAGAACTAGGGGCGTCGATTGCAAGGTTGTTTAACGGTTCAGATCTATTTCTCTTCGCAACTCCTCGAACTATGCATCTTGCATTAAAAACTATATTCGAATTATATACTTTTTTTTTTAATGACTCTATGAGGTATTGCAAACGCATCAACATATGTGAATAAGTGGTTAGAGGATAAAAATAAAAATATAAATTAAAATATTATTTTTTTGTTATCTAACATTGTACCTCAACAAGTGTTGATATCATTTTTTTTTTTTTTTTTAATTTTGTTCACTTGAAAATTCAAATTAGAATCTCTCTACGTCGTCCACACAGCATTAGAAAGACAAGTAAAATCCTATTACTTTGTAGAACAAATCATAGAAGAAACACAAATCAAGTAAACTATTAGTAGTGTAATTGAACTTTGTAAGTTCTTGATTTGAACCAAGTTCAAGAAAAATGCAAAATGAAAAATTCTGCAAGAGGGAAAGTGAATTCTCTTTAAAGAAGGAAAATTCCAACTTGAATCTGCTTCGAATGAATTTGAATTAATTATATAATAAGTGTAATATATTTATTATGTAATTTGTGTACAGTTCAAGAAAAGTGATCAATCACATAACATATGTAATGCACTTATTTTATAATTAATTTGACTTGATCAAACCTGATTCAAACAAGATTTTTTCCTTTGGAGAATTGCAAGCTTGGGCGAGTGTTATTGCTTGGTGAGAGGAAGTGATGAGAATTGGGTGTTGTAGCAAGATAGTGCAAGTTACATCCACTAATGCACAACCCCTTGTGCATAACCACACACATTCCATAGAGGAGTTTTTACTCTCTACTTGTTCTCACTTTTTGGGATTGGATTTCCAAGTATTGGATTCGGCTTGATTAAATCAAGTCCAATAATGGTTCGTGGGCTTTAAATTAATTTAATTAATTTGAATTCAATACTTATTTAATTTAATTAAATAAACAAACCCTTAAATACTAATTAATTGATCTAATTAATTAATTAAATTAATCCAATTAATTTAAAAGTTCAAATTGAATTGATTCAATTAAATAAATATTGGGTCATCCATCAAATGGTAATTTCTAAATAAAATGATCTAATCATTTATATTCTTCATAAATTAATTTAATCCAATTAAATTAATTATTCAATTTAAGTTTACTCTCGACTAGACTTGATCTTACTAATTACTCAATTTAATTAATTATTTCTTAATTAACTATTAATAAAAAAACGCTTGTCACCCTTGGTAGTCATCTAACAACGGTCCATGACACTAGAGACTAAGTAAATATTTGCATGAATATTTATGCTCCCAGGTATCATACAAGTAAGGTCGTTCCATCGATCGTCTCCCTGTCTAAGTGTAGGGCATGAAATTGGACGTTGGTTCCCATCCTAAACTATACAGTTATGCTAAATACTAAAGATGTGTTCACTCTATATTGATCAACATAAAAAATCATTGTCTATTTGATCAATCACTGTGCCTACAGACTCAAAGAGTTTAAACCATCTTAAAAGAGACTCGGCTGTCATATACTGACAGTGATTGGTTATACCTTGGAACCTATCATCCTCTTTACATATTCCGAATGTAATGGATAAGGTTTATAATAACCGCATTTGAGACCCGATCATCTCTCGCCAAGCCCAAGATAGAATCATTATATGTACGTAAATGTCATGATTCCTTAAGTTTGAAAAGTAATTCCATACTATCAAAGTCGCGGAGTATCAGTCACACCAACCAAGTCACAAAGACTTCCATGTGATGACTCTTTGCGAGTCAATTCAGTCGGCTTGACAACCTTGTTAACCATCCACTAAAGTTACATAGACATCCAACGTGTGTCACTGATGAAACACAACAGTACTTATCAAATGAATGCAACAGTTAGTGTAGGTCTCATAGGACTCTTGATACCCAATCTCGATGTTCTTGATTTGGAACATTTCAGACTCAACCCTTAAAAGTTGATTTCGTGATCACCATCTAATGTTCAACCTAACTACATGTGTTGCCCATTTGATATGTGGACTTTATTGTGATGTTAAAATAATTTAACATACATAGTAAGCACAACAAATATATATAATAGTCAAAATATGAACGCTCTTACTTTATTCATACAGTCAATATGATATTAGTAAAAATTGTTAATAAGTTTCCAAAATAATAAATTCAATTGGCTCTAAAAAATTCACTTGTCAATTCCAAAGTTTGACTTGTTATTCATTTGCTCGCATAGGGTTAACTTAATCATTACACATATTGAATATTAAGTTGGTTACTCAACTCCCTAACCTAAATAATATAGAATAGACGTAGATATGATTAAAATTTTTGTTCGAATCAAGTTTAATTGAATCAATTCAATTACAAAACAAGTGTGATATACTTGCTATATAATTGATCGTATTCCCTAAACTAGCAATAATCACACAACAAGTGTATTGCATTTGTCATATGATTAGTTTAGATTTGACATAATTGAATTCAGGCTGGAATTTTTTAGGATATGACATGAAATTTTACACAATAACCTAATATAGAAATCAAAATTTAGCTCAACTATATATATGGGTTAACCGCTACAAGTGTATAACTGTAGTTACATTACATGAAATGAAGAAGAATGCATGATAGATTGCACATATATGTACATAAAAAATGTCAAAGACACGACATAAATGAGGTTAAAGCAAGACACATATATAATTATGTCACAACCAATTATTTGTAAGACCGAAATCATGCAGCCGGAAGGAGAACTCCCCTGCAGTATCTCGGTCCAGCATAATGGCCGCCGCTCCATCACCCACTCTGCTCTCATACTCATTGCTCTCCTCTTCCTCTTCCTCTCCCTCTCCGTCTTCTGCTTCCTCTTCAGTCGGCACCGCCTGATTCTCATTATCCCTACGAGCCAAGTGAACCTCAGTAGGCAACGATGGAGGGCACACCGACATCGCTCGGGCCCTGATGCTGCCCACGTTTGCGTAGTTTGCGCTTCTGTCCCATAGGAAAACATGAAGGAGGATCGGCACCCTGGCGTGGCGGTGGAGTGAGAGCTTCTGGCTGAGTGAAACCGTGTCAAAGCATCGGATTGCGCCTGTGGGAGAAACCATCCAGGGGAGGACTTTTTGGTTGGATACTCGGGACACCACCAGGAGCCGGGAAGTTTCAGATGCCTGCTTGTATAGATTGCTCAGCCCTGATCGAGCCGACGGTGCATCGTCGTCAGTTTCATTGACTGTTGATATGTGGATGAATCCCTGTTCATTGAGATTTTGTAATTGAGTCGAGAATTGTGTGATAGTTATGTTTTCTTTTTTTTTTTCTTTTGACATGGTGTGTGATAGTTATGTTGTTTAGGATTTCCGGTGGAATAAGGCTTTATTGTAGTATTAGTACCTCTTCTGTTCGGCTGATGGCAAATCCTAGCTTTGTGTCCGTTTCTTTGATCTTGATCTCGATAGGAATCTCCCCTGCAAGCGGAGAGAACCACAGACGCACAGCTCTTACTACACCGATGTCTATCCCATGGTAGTCCTCAAAACCATATATGCTGGTGTTGGCAAGATTCGACAAGTCCGAGAGCGACCCCGCGCTTACTGTCGAAGAAGCAGTATCTCCAGATATCTGAACCACGCACAACAAATCTTAGATCAACTGTGTGTTTAATTTCAAGTCAATGTTTTTGGGACTTAATTAGGTACCTTTGTAAGAAGGGATTCGGTCTGAATGTTCATGAAGACAATAGGAGCCCCCGATGCCTGGGAAGCATTGATCCACGCGTGGGCTCGCGCAAGGGTGTCCTCGAGGTCGTTGTACCTGGTACCGGCTTTGTCAGAGGCTTTTGGCAAGAAGAGGATGGAGTAAAAGCTGCTTGAATTGGGGATCGACAGCATCTCATGCATCCTCCTCTCCCACGGATACGAGACGTAACCGTCCTGGAGCGGAGTTCTCTCCAGCGCACTCACCATTCTTGAGGCCCTTGAAGCTAGAATGAATGCCCAATATCAAGAAACATATACATATATAGTGGAAGAAAAAGTAGATAAAAGGGTTCAGTCCGTTAGGTAATCCTTTCAAGAGGCTGTCACCAACGCATACAAAAGATATAACACGGAAATTTGGTCGTGATTTTAAACTGAACCACGCATACAATCCTACCTTACTCCCTCTACTTCCTAAAATATGCATCATTACAAAATTTCCACCAAAACTATTTTGAGTGATTTTAGAATTTTACTCCTTTTTATTTAAAATTTATAACTTTTTATAAATTAAAAAAAAATATTTACGAGCCCAATCTACGCAAATATGTTATATAAAGTAAATTATTTACATTAAAAAATACATATAAATATGTGTAAATTGTGATGTAATTATATAGAATTAATACTAATTATTTCCATACTAATTATAAATATCATGAATTTTGAGTATTATTTATTATAAATAACAAATTCATAATAATTCAAATTATATTTTAGGGGAAAATTGAAATAAATATATTTTAGTGGGTGTAAAATACTAAAGATACTTTTAGCATAAAAATTCTGGACTATATTATAGGGGGTTTTTGTTATTTTACGGTTTAAAGGAATAAATGCGACTATACACATATTTCAAGAGTCGAAAATGTAAATAACCCTTGAATTAATAATGGTTTCTTTCTTGCTTTATGTTTTAATGGGGAGCACATTTCCTGCCCTGCAACTATATATAGATATTTGCTTTTTAAGAAAACTTGTAGCCAAAATCAAATTTAAGACTAGCTAATTAGGTTATTACATTTATCATATGAACTATGAGGTAAATGAAGACATGGCGCGACAAAGAATATTACCACTCGTTTAAATTATAATATAATCCTTTTTTTAAAAAAACAATATTACCATTTGATGCAACAAACTTGCAGATATATGTTCTTTAAGGGAAATTTTTTATCGAAATTTGGTTAAATCAAATTAATTATAATTAAACAAGTACAATATACTTATGATATAATTGTATCGTATTTCATAAATTGTACATCAATTACATAATAAATATATTGTAATTATATTATCATATAATTATTTAAATTTGACTCAGACAGATGTGACCGAGAATTTCCCGTTCTTTAAGAGCAGATAATGCATAAATTTGACACAGCATTTTTATGAATTAATGCGACATAAATTTGGTGGTGGTGCATTATTTGGTATTAATGATTCAGAACCCCCTCGTATTCAAAGAAGTCTGCTAAAAGTTCCAGACACGAAAAGTCAACCTTTTGCATCGTACCTTGCAAATTCAAGCACTCGCTCTCCGTCCGATCAAAGAACCCGACGGCGTAATTCGGGTCGTCAATGGCCCGCAAGACGTACTGCTTCTTCCCCACCAACTGTTCACCGGGCACGATGCACGCCTGCAACTCCGCGAGGTCGTCGGACCCGCGCCTGACCCGGACCCGGATCGACGTCTGTTTCTGCTTGAAGGAGTTGTGGAGGATCCTCTGCACGCCGGACTTGCCGTTCTTGAACGGCGACTTGACCGTCAGGTTCCCGATTTTTAACTCCTCCACTATGTCGCCGGTTTGCAGCATGTCGCCGGTCCATTCGTCGGCCTTGGAGCTGCCCTTTAAGCATTCAATTGAGAGCACAACCGTCGAGGCTTTCGCCGGCGACGATCCCGAAGAAGAAAACGGGGAGCTGTCGGAGGAGGAAGAGTAGTACGGCGATCGATCCATTGGCATGTCGGGTGGGGTTTTTGCTTTCACTGCATGAGAGTTTGAATTCCTTCCGTCGTCCTCCTCGCGAGTAGTACTTCTCCTGATACGTAGATAGATATAAATATGTATGTATCTATATTTATCTCAGTATGTATGTATGTATTTTGAGGAAGAAGAGAGAAATGTAAAGAAAAAATGCTTCGATGATCAGATTCAGGAACAAGATTTCTGAAGAAGTGTATATATATTGTATTTATTTGCAGAAAAGTCAAAAATGGGAAACTTCATTTTTGATCCAGTATATATATCATCTTTTTCAATTTAATCCTATTTATTACGATTTTTTCCGTATACATCCCACAATTTTTTACTTTTTATTTAGTTCTCACATGACTTATTTGTCGAATAATTGACAGAGCAGTCACGGAGCTATTAGTCCAGCACATATTTGAACTAACGGCCCCATAACTTTTCCGTTGATTATTAAATGAAAAAATCACTTAAAAATAAAAAATAAAAATTTTCTAACTTACGGAATGAAATATGAAAAAAATTGTAATAAATTAAATTAAAAATTAAAAATATATCTAATTTATAGGATTAAAAATGCAATTTATTTCTCCTCCAAGAAAGGATGAATTTTCAAACAAGTACTACCGCTTTCCCTAGTACGATTTCTTTGTTAAAAAATTCCTATTTATGGGTGAAGTATTTATTTTTATTAATTTGGAATTGTGTTAGTATGAAAAATCAACTTATTGACAATTACTATTTATAATTAACTTTTGATAAATATGGGAGTGGGGTTTTTAGGCAAGTCCGTATTGGATATTTTGGACCTTGAGACGCTTAAATTCTTTTCCTTTCCAATTTTTTTTTTTTTCTGCGAATGTGATAATTTATATAATGGATAATGTTTATAAATATACTATCAGCAATTTTTAATATCTAGACAATTTCCTAAATTTGAAGTCGTGGATTCGAGTCTCAATGAATGTATAAGTATTTATTTCATTTTATATGAGTTATTATAATTTGTTGTTTACTATTCTTAGTATATTGATGTGTTGATAAATAATTTTTTTAAAATTCTAAAAACTAAATAAGTTATAATTTATAGTTCACAAGTGTAATTGCATAAGTACCACAAAGATTTGATGCAAATCTAAAGAAAACTAATGGTGAAATTACACATTTAGTCCCATAGCATAAGGGATTCAACACTGTTTACGAAATTTTCAAAATTGAAAAAAACTCAATATATTTAGTCTTTTACATAATTTTCAAAAAAGATCTCAAAATTGGAAAAACTCTATATATTTAGTCCAATAAAGCAGAGTACTAAATATATTTAGTTTTCTTAATTTTTGGATCATTTTAAAAATCTCGTAAAGTAGAAAACTAAATGTATTTTATTCCTTCTATCTTATGTGATTAAAAGTATAATTTACCCAAAACTAACGAATTGGGCTATTGTCGCACGACTGTTAAAAATTAAAAAATTGATAATTTTTTAAATAACGAAATGATATTTATAATGCATGGAACTTGAGGAAAAATTTGGCGTAATTTCCTAATTTAATTAATTAATCAACTGTCGATGAGGTTGAAAAATTCGTAGATTCTACTTCTCATTCGATTGTGTGCTAGAATCTTCCTCCACCAATGGAATTTGACCATTTCCAAATTTTCATAAAGAAAGCTAAATTAAAGAGTAATTTTTGTTACTGTCAAAATTCTCTTGTCACATTGAAAGAACCCTATTTCAGAAATTAAATATTGAAGTGAAAAGTATAAAACCGTATAAGAATTCATCATTATTTACTAAAAATCAGTATAAGATAGAAATTTCATGTTTTGTAATTAGAATTATAACAACTCACCACACATGTTCCGAAGTTTCTATTCGTAATCTCGATCGAATATATGCTTAAAGTGTGTGTTTTTTTTTTTGTGTTTATATATAATGTCATCTATGTCTGAGGGGGTTTAAAAGAATAAGAATTAATCGAGGTGACAATTTTATTATTGAGTTTAGAGGTTGACGTAAAGATTGATATTCTACAAATAAATACGAGATTTCTGTTAAGTTTCACAATGATTTTCGTTGTTAAGTTTCACAATGTTCATATCCATGGGGTATTGTCTTTCATTGTTGCTTTCAATTTTATTGTTATTAAGAATTATATTAATATATTGATCGAATTATTTTATTATAATTTTAATATTCAATTATTTTTCTTAAAAAATTTGATTTTTATTGAAAATTATATTAATCTAATAATTTCTTTTCAGATATTCATATAATTATATAATCACACAGCTTCTAATTTTTTAATTTTTAATTTTAAAAAAAGTTAACATTTGCACGTGTTGCTAAACTAAACTAACAAGGTCAAGAATGATGTCTTTGGTCTGTGTTTGGAACATGGAATAAATGTCTAATATTAGATGGTGAGAGCTTTAATAACGTGTGAGAAGGAAAAAACGTTTGATTTGACTGAAAAAATTACTATATTCCAATTTTCAGGGAATATATATACATATAAGCATTTATAAAGAAACCCATAAATACATGGGCATTTGTCGGTATAATAATAATTATTTATTAATTTAGTCGTTAATTATGAAAATTTATAGTATAATTGCAACTGATTCATTAAAAAAAAAAATAAGATAAAAGCATACAATCAAGGGATAAAGATATTTGCACTTCTAACATGTTTTATTTTTATATCTTTTGAAATATTATACATACACCTAAAACATATCAATATTATTAATACAATCATTCTTGTTTTAAAAAATTATACATTTTCTACCTCTCGAAACGTCGTCATTATCACACAAATTATCTACATATATAATTTTGTAACTACACAAAAGGAAAAAATTATTTGTGTAAATAGAACAGAAACGATATTGGTGAAACATATAAATCATTACATGTATTGAGAAATTGTGGCGCCAACAGCGAAAAATGGTCCGTTACCCTTTAACATCGTTTTCGTATTCTTCCACCTCCCAATTTAGAGGGAATTAGGTCCGAGTCGTACGTACAACACAATACACCTCATTACGTTACATTACAACCAAACTAGAAATGCTATTTCCGAAACACGAGGAATGTTCGAAAGAGAAAGGGAATTCAATTCAGGCAGGCAGCAAAACTAACGACTTTGTGTTGAGGGGGAAAAACAGAAAGGTTGGGTAGGTGCCCCATTTAGTTTATTGCTAACAAAGTGCTGAGATGGAGAAATTCTGGTCCCTCAAAATTAAGACCAATTACATGTTTAAAAATTTTCAACTTATATCTTTTAGCCATTTTATTATTAGTGAGACTGGTGAAGCCTTTCTTCTTTGTTGCTATTATTTCCTAGAGTAAAATACAACGGGCTCCTCTGAGGTTTATTTTAATTATAAATAGTTGTTTAAAAAATTACAAATAACCTAACAAATACCCTCCTATAATGAATTGTCACAATGGGGTATTTGTTAGAGTATTTATAATTTCAAAGAGGTATTTGTAATTTTTCAAACAACGAGTATGTATTTTTAATTATCCTAAACATTAAAGAAGCCTATTGTAATTTACCCAATTTCGAAATAGCAAGGGCGGGACATGTTCTATGAATAGAATATTCAATAAACTTCTAAAGACATTATTGGCGAAAACAAGAACAAAATTTCAACTTTCAAAGGGTATATATTCACAATTGAATTCTGAAATTTCGCCCAAATCATGACATTGTAGATATGACAAGGTTGTAAATTCTCTTGCTTCCAGTTCCAGTTGTCAAGAATCAAATAATTACTCAGATGGCCACACATATAATGGTCTTGACCAAGACCAATTTTGCTTCCACTAAACAACGAAAGACATCTCCACAGCAGCCCCTAAAACCTCATCCTAGAACAGGAGGACCAAGTGGGCTAAACTGGAATTGGAATATTCAACTGAATCTAATTCGTTCTTGCAGTTTACTCTGACCCCTATTTCAACTTCTTTTCTCTCTGCTAACAAGTCAATGTTCATGAACTAATTACTTGTTCTTCAAAGTATTTTCAGATTTCAATGGCCCTGGTGGACCAGACCAGTTTCCTGCATGAAAGATTTGGAAATCTAATGGCAAACCTTCCACAAGTCTCTGTCTAAAGATGCACATTTCAAATATAGCGCCCCACATGTCTATACCTCTCAGTATTGTGTTCCGCATTACACCAGTCCTGAAGGTGCCAAGGTCTTGCATTTGAACTCCTTGCCATGGAAAATACGTCTCAATTATATGTGATATAGGCATCGCTTCTCTATTGACCTACAAAAATATAAACACCATGATAACAGAATATAGAAGGCTACAGTTTTCATTTTCATTTATTAGCTGATGGAGAACATGTTTTATACTTTTTCTCAATCAAAATCATGGTTAAGTCCCAGAAACTGCAGCACTAAAAGCCAAATGATTTTCTCACTTTCCACAGTAAAGATCCCATTTATAACCCCTTCAGACAAACAACATTAGTTTATTGGTGATTGTTATGGTTCCAATAGAAATACTTACTAAGCCCATCTCTTATGTGAAGCTACTTCCTTGGGTTTGGCGGGCAGTCTTCTCCTGCTTCTATTTTCTGCACTGTCATATGTCGTATGCTTCGGTTCCAAAACTGGACGCAAATTAGTGTCTGATTCAGTGACTTCTCTTTCAGAGGACTTGTTGTACGTGGACTTGAGTTCTGCTCTATGAAAGTAGAGTTCTTAATCTGGCCACATTTTAGGTCTCCCTTTGAAGCTTTATCACGTGTCTGGATGGATACTTCTTGTCTTTTCAAAGCCAGAGCGTGTGTTCGGTTCCTAGGAGAGTTATCTGAATCAGAAGATGGACCAGTTGAGCTGTCCATGTCGTAAAGTACGTTATCTGCCATTATAGGAAGAGGCTGCACATTTGAAGTTGCTGCTGTGGAGGATGATCGCCGTAGTCTTGTTGCGTTTACCACCTGCTCAAGATTATTTGTCCATCAAAATGATATATTAAATTCTAGAGCATATTGCTTGTGGCCGAATTTACCTTTAAGCATGAGAGTTCCTGACAAGGCTACATTGATAAATGTCAAGTTATAAGGTTTGGATAAATAGGCCATTTTGAAGTTGTTTGGTAAGAATACACATGTATACCCTTACCTTTTGTTCCAGAATCATCATGTCCTTTCGGAGCTTGTTGATAATCATATTCTTCCTGCGGATAATATCTTCCAGTTCTGCAATCCTCTGAAAGGTGCGAAAAAGTAGAGATAAGCAACAGAAGAAAATGTCAAATGCAACACACTACTAAAGCAGTGAAAATATTACCTTTGTACCTAAAACTTCAGATGACTGAAGAAAAGTACACAGTTCCTTGATGGTGATATCCTTCTCTTCACATTCCTTCCGCAAGCTATTGATATCATGTTCGATGGCTAAACTGTCTAACTGTAGGAGTGCACATTAAAAATAAATAAATAAATTGTGTGGATTAGTACTCACGCATTCACCTCGCGTTGCATTTTAAGAGTTTTTGGCCAACTAATGACCTAAATGTCCTACTTTTAGGTAAATTGGCCAACAGTGAGGAACATGCTCCCTACAAAGCCATTCATGTCTAAACACAACCACGAAGCACTTTTAAGAAGCAGTACCATAAATCATGATCAAATTCCATGACAATTCCAATTTTGGTGCAGTGAAACACCCGAACTTCGAGAATTTTTAGACACATTTCTTTATTTTAAATCTCAAATCCACTATGCAACACACTTATCTCTGGGCCAGAATCATCATCAGATAGTCCTCTAAAGGACTTTGTTAAAGGATACTACAGTAAAAAAACATTTACTAAAGGAAGGAGATACAACATCAAGAAATAGACAACTTAGTTTCCAAAGGACACTGATAATGTACAGTTACTTTACTTCGAATTTTGATGCCATGGTTTATGCTGTGGGCTGGAAATTTGGATTCCATGACCGAACACAAATTATTCCAAACACTTTTAAAAGTTGAAAGGGTAAACTGTAACTCCCAAACAAAACATACCTGAATATCAACAGAGGAAGTAACACTGGGAGCCCAATCCGACAAGTCAGACATGCGGCGCTCCTCTGGTTCAGCTTCATTGAGATGTGGCATTTTATACTTGAACTCCTCGTCCCCATTTAATCCGTTAGTTGAAGTATTAAACTAGAAAATGAAGAACAGAAAAAGGACACATTTCATTCATTATCCGTAATAGAAATAAACCTGATAAGACTATTTCGTTGTTGGATAATGACAAGATAAAAATCTCTAAAAGATTTACCAAAGAACCATTTGGTGATAGATTATGATGTTGACATAGCTTACAACCACATTCCGCTATTTGAGTCACAACTTCAGGTTGATCCTTGAAATAATTCACCTGCTCACATAGGCCATCCAACTTTTGTTGCATGCTTAAGAGCACTTGGTCCTGCAACAATCATTCAAAACAAACAAATAGAATCATCATTCGCGCAATATGATTCTGCTTTCTTTGAGGAAATTAAACAAACAGTAGGACATAGCATCGGAATCCAACACAAATAATCCCAGAAATAATAGTATTTCTTAAGTGAATGATTTTTTATTTCCCCTTTTGCGTGCAGGGTTGATGAAGTTAGGACCATGCGCATGCATTAGAATACCATCCTACACATTGAAAATTATGCTGGTTTCGTCATAATTAAACTAAAAATAAGCTATGTACCGACAGTGAATTAATGTGCTTTAATGCAAAATTAACTGAAATATAAGATACTGGTTGATAAATCTAACATAAATGACGAATCCTATTATCAGTATATCTATAATTTGGATTATTAGCAATTAATTAACAAAATCCCGCTTTAATTAATCAATCAATTAAAAAATGCGTTCAGGAAAAAAAAAAAAAACTGAAAACTGAACAATCCAAAATAGAAAAAGTACAACTCACCCTGAGTTCAACGGATTTTTGCAGTTTAAAAATCTGCTTATTCTTCTCCGAGTGCACGGCAGCCGCAGCAACAACAGCCACAATCAGAACCCGTTGAATGGGGGTAAACAGCTCCCAGGCCACAGCCTCTTTAGCAGTGAATGCGCCATTTCTATCAACTGTCTTAGCCGTGCTCGCTTCCTCGGCTCCGACAAGGCGGCCCTGGAGGGACACCCAAGCCAACTGCCTTTTCGCTCTCACGGGCTTACTCGGCTGCGTGAAGTAGCTAGAAAGCCGACGTGGCGAAGGCGAAACCGAGGGAGTAAATGGAGTTAGAGAGACCAGTGCCGGAGGTAAAACCGGTCCCAAGCCAGATTCGTCGTCGTCGTCAAATTCCATGATCGAAGCCAATGGCAGTACAGGCTGGAAATTTTAAACTGTAGTTCAAACTTATATTTAGGCGGGTAAATAATTTGGTTGGAATACACACCAAGACTAAAGACGTACAGTTGCCAACTGGCTTGAGGCCTCTGTTTGCTTTCAATCTTTTTTTTTTTTTTTTTTTTTAAAGCAAAAAGATTAGGCTTTGTACACTCTTAATCCCGTTGCTTGTGGAATTGTCAAAAATAGCTTCATCACTTTTAAAGTGACCCATTTTGAGTACTCCTCGAAAAAAACCAAATACAAATCTTGTGGTCGTTTTCTTCCATTTAAAAAATATAATAGTCAAGTGACTTGTATATGGATTTTTTTGTCAAGTTTCTAACAAAAGTTGGTAGGAGAACTAAAAACGAGATTTTTTATAAATTATAACATTAATCATACGAGTCCCATAAGCATTAAACTCGAAAATATACTGTGTCTAAATTATGCAAGAAAAAAATACAATTTTCCTTCGCACTTGCAACTAGTTAACACCAAAACTAAATATTTTCATTACGAAAAAAGAATATGGTTTGAATTGATTCTTAGACTATAATCGGAATTAATCATTGAAGCAAAGTTATGGGAAATGCGATTTCTAGAATTTCAAAAGTACTAAAAGAATTCAGAGTAGAACAATAAAAATAAATTTTTTCAGAGTTTTAAACGTATAAATTTTTTTTTACTAGAATAGTCAACTTAAAAGAACAAAATAAAAATTATATATCATTATTATAAAAAAAAAAATGATTCAATAGGTTTGGACTGACCAAGTGAACATAAACCATTGATTAAATCAATCATAAATATCAATATTTGGGTCCAACACAAAAACCAACTCGATCCCAAAAGAAAGTTGGATTGAACCAATCTATATTTTATTAGATGAATTTAATCTTGAATCAGTCTAACTCGATCCCGATCCATTGCGCATCTTGAGGATTGAAGCAAAGCTATAAGAAATGGGATGGACGTGAAAAGAGGCTCTTTCCACTTTGAGTTGTTGGGACCATAAAATAAAGATACACATTCATTCATATAGCTTTCTAGTTCTTCTTTTTCTCCTGTCCACCACAAAAATTATACCCATAACTGGTTTTCAAGTGGCCACGTTTGTACACGTCAGACTTGAGAGGGTGTTCGGCTAAATTTATGTAACTAAAATTATAAATTATAAAATATTTTTGAAATTTATAAAATACTATATTTTATTTTAAAATTAAGCTAAAAAGGTATTTGAGTAAAAAAAATTATAGAATTTATCAGATGTTAGTAATAATAAATTTTTAATTATCATGAACAAAAATAAGAAATTGCTAAAAAATTTATAATTGAGAGGATTTTTATTTTGTTTTCAAAGAAGCCTATGTGTTGTCAATATTTTGTTTTTGTTTTTGTTTTTATTTCATGAGTACACATTCCAAGAAAATTACCGAACATTTTATAAGTGCAATTCTAAAGGAATTAGAAAAAAATTATAGAATTTTTATAAATTTTTAAATACTTTATCAAATAAATTATAAACTCACCCGAAGGAAAATCTAGCAAATGTAAGGGCAGATCATCTTGAAATCCTGTGGCTGACAATTCTCCACCGTGAGAAAGGGTTTTCTCTTCTCCTACATATCTGTGTAAGAAATATTTCTTTAAATACTGTCCAAAAAAAGAAAAAGACAAAATTATCCTTGTTGGCGATGTTTGATTAAACTTGTCTGAAGAGCACTTCATTGGAGGTGATGATGCGCCAATGCCATGAATGATTTTATTTATGCCCTAAAAAAGGGTTTCAAGAATTTAGAGGGCCTACTAATAATATCTTTGTTCAGTAGTTAATTAATTTGAGATTACACAAACAAATTCAAAATAATGGATGTGAGTCCTATAAATTTAGTCTAGTGGATGTTCATTATTGTATTTTATTTCATTATCTTTTATTATATTAATATATTGATCGAATATTGATGTATTGATTGAGTTTATGTATTTTACAATTTTATTGATGATGCGACTTGCGACTCGATCGGTTTCTCGTTTCACGAGGTATTATTCACTCTAATTTTTTAGAAACTTCACGATTTTATCTGAAAAAGGTGCGTTGCTAGGGATAGGAGGCGTGGATGGTTAATATACACACATCTTTTGGGACTTTTAATATTTAATCAAGACTTTGATCTGGACAAGATTTAGTGCAGACTCCAAAAAGAAGAGAAAACCATGATGATGATGATGATGATGATACTTGCTATAAATAGAAACATGCGAGGAAAATGGATTGTAATAGTGGAATACAGTGCGAAGCATTATGCACCCAACCATGTATATAATTAAACCCTGCCCTCCATCCATCCTCATCATCACCTTTTTTCACCACTAAAAGGAGTCTCCCCATTTTCACTTTCTATAATATAATGACAATTTTCAAATAATTATTTAAAAGGATACTATATCGTTATATATATATATATAGATATTCCAAGAATAAAATTTTCAACAATACAGAGAAAAAATATCTAATATTAAAGTATAATAACGACTCAAGAGTTGATGAAATTTGAATCCATAACTTTATAGTTATGGGGTCTCGACTTTGATTACTAAAATTAACTGCATTATCATGTTGAACCAGTGATCGACATAATTATGCATTTCAATTCAACAAGATGGTAATTGTGGCACAAAATTTTTTGGCAGGAACCCTAACGAACCTAACTTGTTTTTTTTTATAATTTTGTTAATATAAATGAAGATCATAAGCAGTCGAGAAGACTTTGATGTAATAATTGATGGGAAAAATGAGGAATACGCGGTAGCTGTATATTATAAAATTGAGATAATAGTTAAATTTTTTTATCTTTAAGGCAATTACTGTCTTACTCTAACGTTAATGGTAACAGCAATTTGTCTCCCAAGGTATAATAATTTACAATATCAAAGTAATAACATTACAAACTTTGAGAACAATGAACAAAAAAATATTTTGAAATTCTCCTAATATACTATACTTGCAAAAGTATTTTTATTGCTTAAAAATATTATCGAATGAATTAATGAAAATGAAGTGAATAGAGGGGGCCCTATTTATAGATGTTGGGGAGGTATCATCAAATGGACATGCCCAATCGAAAAAAATGCTTTCGAAAGGTTATGACTTTTCATTCGAATGCACTCATCACTCCAACCAAAAGAAACACATATCTCATTGATTATACACAGTTGAATGATGGCTGGACACATCATCAACCATCATCTACGTATCACAAACTTATCACATGTTCCATTTCATAATCAATAATTTATTTACAATATAATGTGATTGAAATAAATTTATTTTTTTAATTTTTCATTCACCAATTTCCAACGCGGACGATGATCATTCCCGAGTACATCACAAGAAGAAATCAGCCTAATTCATTCTGACTCTACCCTCAAAGCAAAATAATCCACTCGGACATTGCAATATGTACATCTAATCCAATACACAGAGACATTGAAACAATGAGAATTCTCCTCCGTCCATCGTATTTCAATCTACGGTCGACTCCTGCTTAGCCGAGCAAGAGCACTTTGCACGATTGTCAGAAAGCGTCTGAAAAGTTCAAAGAATATTAGAGCAATTGGACAGAATGGTAGTAAAAGTGGATGCAATTGCTGAAGGAATATACCTTTACTTGTCTCTGGAGATCCTTAATGTAATCAACAGCCAAATCCAACATATCAGATGTGTTTGTTTGCTGAAATTCAAGTGCAATGTTAGAAAACGGACAACAACTGATCATGCATTCATTCATGCAAGAAATTGGCAGCAATCACCTTTTCCATATTCGGCACAAGTTCTTGCAGCTTCCTTATCCGTTCGCTAATTTTGGTTCTTCTCACCTGAAAAGATAATTACATCAGTTTTTCGACTGTTACTTGTTCGTCCATAATCCACATTGCTGGTCACGTCAAGCGTAAAGTAAGTAATTGCTGATGCTTAAAGTAACGAACATTAAGATTTGAGAGCTTTACGTTACCCTTTCAGCGATGCTTCGAGGGTGAGTAGCAAAGCCCCTTTTCGCTCTGATTTTACATGGGACGGAATCTTGCAACAGCTTTTCCATTGCAGATAACTCAGCAGAACTCTTAGGCAAACTTAGATGATGCGACAATTGCGTTGTAGGCCGGTTTCCAACTTCGTTGTTCTGCTCATTGCAGTTGTTTTCTCAGCATTAATATTTAAGTTAACCGAAAACAAGAAAGAAAAGATAACTTGGTATGAGACAACACCTGATCATCTGAGACATTTGCATTTGAAAATCTTTTGTTGTCATTATCAGCTAGTTCTTGGAGGAAATTATCAGACAGGACTGCTGAATCATCCCAAGAGTTTGAAGCAAAACCTGGGATGTAGTCATCATCGTTACTAGGATTATCATCGAACGGTCCAGGCCCTCGACTGCTTTCACCAATGACATTGTTCCCAATCTCTGAGATGGGATCCATCAGCCTGGAAGAAGAGTGACTCGAGGAGAATTCCATCTGATTCTTGAACCTGCTTGCAGAAGAAAACGACGCTTCTGCATTAGCACTATTACCACCTCCAAAGTTCCCGATCCCTCTCACTGATCCGAACTCTGTGAATCGAACATGTTTAGCACCACGTCTAGATCATACTCTTGTCAAGAAACAAATAGTAGTCGGGAGAAATGCATAATTCAACTAGAAAACTGAACCACAGCCGAAATTAATTAACATCGATTCAGCCTTCTTCGTAAAGATACAATTTGCATCACTTTCTATATCTGCTCTTTGGGACTACTTTACCTCATCTACAGTCTCATACAAAGGTTTATATCACTAATCAATTCCTGTTTCATAGTATGATGCCAAAATTGGGAAGTAAAGCAAGCAATATCGACAGAGAGCCAAACAAGAAACTGCCAAAAAATGTACACATAAACAGCAAAACTGTTACCATTTTCGATGTTTATGTTGGCGAATAGTCCAGCAGGCGAGCTGCTATGACGAATGAGACCAGAACCACCAACGGCACCTCCTCCTTCGACCTTCATCGAGCTAAACGAATCCAATGGTCTATTATATGAATTCTGCATGGCAGCAGAATTTGCATTTATGAGTCTGATACATAATCTGAGAAGCCGAGGAGTAGTCGTTGCTCTGCTGCCTCTGCAACTGCTGCTGAGGGTCAGATTCTTTGCTTCTTGGTGGCAAAAACTGTGAATTCAGCTGTGGTTTTGATGGCATAGTCATATTTAAGAAGCTGTTTTCTTGAATTGTATCAGCAGTGCCATTCATGAACCTGGAGAAAATTCTCTGACTCTCAGGACTGGAAGCTCGAGGGTTGAAGAGCTGCTCAAGATCATCTGCTCCAAAACCACCATCGGCAGAAGGAGTGTCTAAGAAGCTAGCAAAATAAGAACTCGGGGCGGAGCGATACCGCGTCAGGCCGGCAGAGCCCATCTGCATATTTTGCTGCTGCTGTTGATTGTTATTCATCAAATTTGAGAGTAAAGAATTGGCTGAAAACAGAAGCAATGAATGCTTAGAGCGAGTAGTTGGTCAAAGCCCTTGAACAAGTCTTGAATTTCAAGTTCAAAATCAAGAACTGTCTTCCGATTCTACGTGATCACACACACACGCAGTCATGAACTCAAATTCACAAAATCAAGAACCCAAAGCGAGCAGAAAATGGGATGAATCATGTATTCAGATTAGAACCCAATGTAAAGTAAGCATATAGGAACAATAACAACTACACTGGGAGTGAATGATTGAAATGAAAGAAGACAGATAGGATAAGATTACTCAGAAAAAGAAACCATACAAACATATATCAGGTTTCATAGACAAAAGAAGAAGAAGAAGAGAAGCAGCAGCAAAAAGGGCAGAGGGTCTTTTGTATATGTACATGGGCAACTTTTATTTGCAACAACTTTTTGGTTTCACTGAAAAAGATTGCTCTTTTATCCACAACCACAAAAGGGATCCAAGAATTGAGCTCAGAGTGGAAGCCCAAGAGTGGAGATGGTGGTAGTGGCAGACTGGAAGTTGGTTTAGAGAGAGAAAGGGTGGGGATGAAAAAGAGTGGAGCCAATGGGAAGTCAGGGGTAGCAGAGATCTGGGCTTTTTGGGCAAAGAAAACTCAAGAAAAATCGCATTAATGACCCTTTGAATTCTATGTAATTTGTTGGCATCTGTATGTATGTGTGTGTGTATGTATGTATGTATGGGGTTGTACTTAATTTGTCATAGTTAATGATGCAATAAAATTGACAGTGCCACCGGTTTTTGGGCTATAGTTTGCAGTTGACCTTTTTGGCGACTTTCATGTCTTCCCTTTAACTGCTAACATTTTCCCCTGTCCTTTTTATTTAGTCCCAAGGGTTAGATCGGAAACCGATTTAATATATTTATTGACGAGCTCTTTTTTTTTTTTTAATGTTTTAAATAATTATAGATATATTTTCGTTATTAAAAAAATTATAAATAAAACCCTAAAATTATTAACAATCTAATAAAAAAGTCGGAATCTCTAATAATCCGTCAGTAAGCCTTACAACAAAGAATCCATTCGTGGATCTTGTACATGCCACCCGTCTAGCCATACCTTGAGTCATTACCTTAACTGCATACAAGGTGATGTCGAAGGCAAGATTAGTCATTGGAGTGAAATCGTACTGGAAGGTGCGGGATTTTCAGCTTAGTACCTGATAGCTCGATATTATACATGATCGTTAATTTGAAGAGTGTATTTATAAATTTCAAACAACACTGTCAACAAGTAGGTGTTTGTAATTATAACAAATGTTAAGGTATTTGTAATTAACAAACTTGAGGGTTTATATGTATAAAAATAATTTATAAAACTTTTTAACTAATAAATATTTATTTACGGAAGAAATAAATAAAAGTAATTAAGTGTATTTTAATCAATCTATATATTATCTAGATGCCGTGCCTTAACATATATTACAAATATATATAAGATGAAATATAAATTTAAAATCGAAAGATTCGAACTAGTATTGTATTCATAAAATATAATACATATACTTCCAATATTCCGTACATAAGCATACGATAATGACTGGGGAATATATCATGAAAATTAATTAATTTTGATGCTAAATAGTACGGTGAATTACAATAGATTCTCGTTAAATTTGTCATAATTATAAACGCCTCTTGTTGTTTAAAAAAGGGTAAATTATATTTTGTCATTTATACCCATTTTTACTTTGGCATCTAATTTTTTTTTGTGTCAACTTGCCATATCAACTTTGCGAAATTTGCACTTTACCATATATGATCGTTTTTTTGATAATTTTTTTTTTTTTATGAAAAAACATCACGTACTGTGCATATGTAAAAAATATCATATCAAATTACCTTTAAATATCACATGTGCGTTGCATATGATTTTTTTTTTTTTATCAAAAAACTTGGTGAAAAATAGTTATAAATGGTAAAGTATAAAATTTCGTAAAATTCAGATGGTAAGTTGACACAAAAAAAAGTTTAGATACCAAAGTGTAAAAACGGTCATAGTTCGGATGGCAAAATATAATTTACTCTTTAAAAAATCATATCTATCCCTTTGAAATTAATGATTGTCTAACAAATACCGTCTCATGACAGCCTATTGTAGAGGGTATTTGTTAAACGATCGTTAGTTTCAAATATTGATTATAATTTTTCAAACAATTAGAAAGTATTTATAATTATGATAAATTTAAAAAAAAATCGTCCTAATTTATACTAAATGGTAATATCCTAAAGGTACTTATATATAGATTCAAAATAATGGACTTAATTAAACATTCTGCCTAGAGTATAAGAATCATGATCTGAAGGCCAGCTTTTCAACACTTTTATAGTATAGGGCCATAATTAGTTTCTTTTATTAATTGTCAAAAATATATTTTATTCAGACTAAGACCTATGTGAAAATTAAAATAGTACAGAACTCCCTTAAACTAATAAAAATATCCAAAAGGCACCTTAATATTTTGAAAAATAATTTTTAATTTGATAAGATTGGAGGGGAAGAGAAACCTAAATGTTAGTTGAATTGTTGTTTTTCTAATTAGTAAATAAACTTAAAATGAACAATATACAGAATAAATATTAGTCGTAATTGTGCAAATAAAGAACACAACGAATGGAGGGATTTAGATCGTTCTTTTGAAAATATTAAAGCGCATTTAAATATTTTTTATGCGTATCCTATTTTAAGAGTTAATTTCGACTTAACCCATCTTTATTTTCTATCAAGAAGTTGAATCGTAATTAATTATTTAAATCCATATCAAAGTAGCTAGCACCCGTACGCCAACCTTCAGTTCGGTGAATGATGCGTATGCAACATGATCGGTACTGTTTCATGTATATGAAGTTTTGTCCATTTTAATTTTGTATAAGTTTTACGATTTTATTCTTCTTAAAGATGCCTCGTTGGGGATGAGGTGAAAAGTTATTATGAAAAATAAAGCTTATTTTGTAAAAAATTAGTAGCTACTTTGAAGATAATCCCAAAATTTAGCATTTAGTAAATTGATATCAAAGTTTGGCATCCTAAGATGACTTTTGGTTCTTGAAATAAATATGCCAAACTTCACCTAACCCTAATCTCCAAACACAGAAAATATAAATATATATATATAATAAAATAAAATAAGAGTTTGTGGTACTCATCAAAAGTACAGGTGTTGGAGATTGAAGATGTTAATAGGCCCACTTTCCTACAACTAATTGAGTAATTAAATGGACAATTAAGTCAATAAAACTTTGTTTATTGGTTAATTAATTCATAATATATTTCAGGAATCACGCCAGATTTCATTACATTAATAAATTAGTGTATTCCATTATTATCGGAGATATATATATATATATATATATATATATATATGTGATGCCTAGGGAACACTGCATACTTTCTTTATCTTCATAATTAAATAAAAACATTATACATAATTAACAATAATTAAGAATGTATATGAAGATAAAGATTTATTTTTTATAATTTGTGGAAAGGTGTGGTCACATGGCGTAGGTGTTATTGGCCCATGCCCCATAATCATTTGACTATTTTTTTTTTTTTTTTTTTCTTCGATATGAATTTTTTTTTTAATTTAAAACATTAATATTATTACTAATATTAACATAGTCACATGACCATTTCAAAATTTGGCCCGAGAAATTAAAATTGATGTAACTTTAGTAGAGCGATCGCATTTTGAAATTGAAGAATTATATATTTTGGATCGATATAGAAAACTTTTTTAATAATTTTGTACAATTATTTCAACTTATTTTAATTTTCGCTAATATTAAAAGGTAGGAAAAAAGGTAATCGCGCATCATATATATGAACTCTTCTCGAGCGTGCTGATGATAGTATTCACTGTCGTTGAATATTTAATTTAGATTATAATTTCTGATTAAAATTGTGACGGTGATATTCTCTAATTATTTGAAGAAATATATATATATATATATATATATATATATTGTATTTTCTTAGAAAAACGAATTATAAATGCTCGATGTGGCGAAGGATATAAGTCATCAATCATGCATCAATGTTGAACATTAGTGCATGTGGTCCCATGACATCTTTGAAATATAGCTTTCAAAATAATTATTAGCATCTTATTCTAGAATATAAATATAGCCATGTTATTGAGATTTGCCTATGATTTTTTTTTTTTTGAAATACTAATTATATGATTATATTAATATTTTAATAAATTGAACAACTAAATAATATATTAATATAACTAAACACTATAAAAAAAATTACAATAAATTGATATAAGAAAAGACAAAAATTCGTAGATTCGATGGGACTCGAACTCATGACCTCAAATTTGTTCATCATACAAACATACAAGCACTTTGGAAATAGATCTATTGATGTAATTACATGTAGACTCTCTGCAGTTTGCTTCCGTCTAAAAAATAAATCACTTTGATACTTAAAGTTCAACGAATTTGATAATATGCACAAAAAATCGATAAAAATGTATATTTACCCATGATTGACTTATTATTGATTTATTATAGGTCAAATAAATCTTTTTATGATCAAATTATTCTCATACGTCTTCATACGTTAAAACATTTGGGGAGGTATATATTAACCGCTATAAGGTAGTTTAGTAGAAAAAAAATTAGTTTGACATGCAGTACGTCAATAATAAGTCAGTAGGGACAAGTATCAATTTTCATTTATTTATTTTTGTTAATATCAATAAATTCAGTGAATTTTCACTAACGGAGGGACATCTTTGTTAAACGGAAGCAAACCTTTGGGATGCTAGATGTAATTTTTCAAACCACATGGACTCTATGTGTAATTACATCAAACATCAAGGGTGGGAAGAGTAAGTATCCCTTATTGTTCATATCAACAGATTAGTGAATTTTTACTAATTGGGTATCTATTTATCAAATGGAAGCAAACCTCATGAGTACTATATATAATTTTTCAAATAACAAAAAATTTACATATAATTATATCAAATATAAGGAAAATGAATTGTAATTATTCTTTTTTTCCCCCCATATATTTGAATTGAATGCTTTATGTCATAATAGTGGTCAACGCCTCTTTTCTTCTGATTATTACGGAATTTTATCTCTATATATATATATATATATGATGATATAATATTCGACTTTTCTATTTAAATGATGATTATTTTTGCTGATCAATATGGAGTTGAATATTGATGGGGAATGAAAAAAGGCTTGAGGACAAAAAAGAGATTTTGTACAAGAAATTAAGAGTCCTTCCACGTAGTATGACTACACACTTACCTAATCGCTCGCCAAACATCACAATTATTCACATACATCGTTTTACACCGTAGGTAAAATGTGAATTAACTAAAATATCCTTATCAATACTTTTTCTTTTTACAAATATATAGATATTATTTTAATTTGTAGTTCTAGTACACATATTGAATGGGCTTGACTGTTATTATATATAACTATCCTAAACGAGATTCAAACAGATTAATTAAAAATAAAAAAAAAATCATGTCAAATTTGAAATCAATTTGACAATGTCAAACACTAACCCTCTAAATTGAAGTGACATACTTTCTAAATTCTATTTTTTTTTTTATCATATTATACAAAAATAGTTTTAAGGAATTTTCATATATGCGCCTGACATAAAAATATTAAATAGAGCGATTTTTCTTGCGTCAACACAATGTATCTCACAACTAACATGACATATTCCAAACTAATTGATATCTGAAGTAGTTACATTGTCTTGTCATAAGGTTTATCATAATAATTATACATAAATTCTCTGTACTTTGAAAATTTTATTGAATTTATTGATATTAAAAAGAAAAAAAATCTACATTTTACCGCGATATTATCAAACCTGATGCATTTTAAGTAATTAAGACAAATCTCATATAATGAATTAGATGCCACCACTATTGCTAAACAAGTTGTTTTTTTACCCCTAAATCAAAGCAACCACAGGCAGTACTAAAAAGTATGTACCTTAAACAAGAAAACGGCTCATTTTACTAAACGAGCTTTGTCTCTTAATCAAGAACTAACCCAAACACGACGGAGTTTGGTGGGCGTGTCTTAACATTAATTACAACGAAAAAGGCCATGAAAAGAATCAAATTACCAGCCCGGCCTAGATTAAAATACATAGATCGTGGCAAATTAGAATATCCCATGTAGCCTTGGTTTACTCAATTTTTTAATTACTTGCTATTATAATTAATTTAGACAACTTAGGTTGAGTGGAGACCAACCACCACATATGCATTTTTTGGACATTAATAATTAGGAGAAGATAACATATATAGGATATTCAATTGTTCGTTTATTCTTACAAAAGTCTCGAGATTTTTCACTCAGCTTATATTGTCCGATGTGAATAAAATAAATAAAGTCCAGCAATTTGGCTTAAAATATTTTAGAGATGATATGGGTCTACAGAAGTTAAGACCCAAGAAAGCCTATCAGGTACATAAGTCAGCAAAAAGTAGGGGATGAAGGACATGCGACACCATCGCCTTGACAGACCAATGGTCTCCGTACAACTGGTTGTAAGCATAAAAATCCAGACATTTAAGATGGTCAAGATAACTATTAAAAAGAAACTTATATTTACTATTCATCCCAATGTACGATTCATTTTATAAAGGATTTGACTTGAGCATCGAAATGCTCACGTCAGGTCAAGTCCGGCACGTGCTTCTTTGTGCAGGTTTTAAGCCCGTTTTCTATATCCCTATGCCAGACGTTAAATGATAGACTATCTTTGGAGATCGGACTTCATCATTGTCCAATGTGATATTATGGCAATAACATATTTGAAGTTATTAATTCATATATACATTTATATATATAATATATATATCACAATAGAAAAAATATTACCAAAAAAATTAAGAACAATATACATTATCATTAATTATGAACACACATATGAATGAGCCACATTTGCTCGTAGTTAATGATCGTGGTCCCATCTTTATTAGATAATTGAGCTAATAATTTTTTTTGTCCAGTAATTGCTACAAGATTTGTGTTGTTATTGTTGGTCTGCATAACAACAATTAGTTGTGGTGAAAGTAGAATCAAAATGTAACACTTGAATTATTATACAATTAAAAAATTATCAAAAGAAAATAATTTTTATAGTTTAGTTGGCAAAATTAAGCTCCATAATTATAATGGGTTTCAAATTCTACACATTTGCATATAATTAATTTACTTTAATAACAGTTGTTGATTATTATAAATATTATTATATAGTAATAATTAATTATATATAATTAATATAATAATAATTAAAATTTATAATATAATTATAATAAATCCACTAAAAAAATTCAATATAGAAATTTGACATCCAAAATTCTTGGAAATACAAAGTGTGCACGTGATTGTGATTGGATGGGGTGAAAGAGACAATAACAACCACAGATTTCATGAAAAGTGAAAACATATCCTACTCCTCCTTGCGGGCGGGTGAGACTTTCCAACACGATCGAAAATCAGACACAGATTGTGCGAAATTAATTAGGTGAAGCTGAGCGCACCCAAAATTGCTGTGGTATTTGCAATCCATACGATATCAGGATACCTACTCATAAAACTTTTTCTTGTTTAAATATGATGATCTCATTTTCTAATATACTGATCAAATCAAATGGTTTGTATTGAACGGACAATTTCTCAATGTGTATGGTGCAATATGCCCACGTACACTGCTCCAACTCCATCTACAATCACTCCTCAAAGTCTAACTTCCCGTGATCATGTGTCTCCTTTCATCTATTTTCTATATTATTAGTAATAATAAATTATTACAAATTATTGAGAATTATTGATGAGATGAGATGATATGTTGTATGTAGTTGACTATTAAAAAATATTAAACCACTAAAATTCCTATTAAAAATGTTGATTATTTGGTCGGGTTAGTGAACCCTGACTTAATATGTATTCATTTTGAGATAAAATTTGAGTGTCACCATAGACTCCATGAATTTGAAGTATGTAATTGAGTAGGTTACCTTGGTAGTAATTCATCGGGGCAAGCAAGGCATACTCACAGTTTCTACGATATTTAGAACAAGAATCAACGTGAGGGAATCCTGAAAATGTTCGTAGGATGATTTTTAAGACAACAAGATAGTTGATGTATTTATAATCCAATTATGACATGAATTTGTAGACGAGCCAGATCAGAATAAGTGGGTCGGTATACTTCTATTGCTCAAAAGTAATTCCATCCGCAATTATATGCCAACGTGTTAATTGATTAATTAGTACACACATATATTATTTATCATACGCAGATTGTTTATATTAATGGATTACCCGTTATTATTTTCCAACAAAAAGGACCAGCTCAAGTGCATTTAAATGCCAACTATTCTTTTTATTTAAATGTAATTTAATATATTCAAGTTTTATTTTTAATTTTTTGGAAGATTTGATACAAATTTATATTTAAAGAAAAATAAAAATAGCAGTGGCGAAATTTAAATCCTCGCAAATTTGATGGAAAAAAGATTATTATTAATTACCGTTTTTTTCCATCTCATGAGTTAATTAATTGTCCGTCCTTTTAATTTGGAAATTAATAATAATGGTGAAACTGGGAGAAAGGCAATAGGCTACCGGCTAAATCCTTGAAACGGGAATCTAACGGCGCCGTACGTGGGACGTGAGGGAGATGCTTAATTTAACCATTACAATTACATTGTTGTGTGTTGGGGAATGACGTCAAAGCAACGTCAGGTCTTCAATCCCACCATCCTAACCTTGGTTTTCGAAATTTTACGCTCTGCGGGTGACCCAATTTTGAAGGCGGAAAGGCGTGTTTTCCATTTTAGTGTTCTTCTTGGCATGGCTCAATGCGTGTGTGTAGATTCAAGATGTACAGTGGGTTAAATTAAATTGATTAAGCTCAAGACCATATTCCCTCAATAGAAAAATGGGTTTCGTTTTGCCCAGGTTTAATTGGGACCAGATTGATTTTGGGCTAATTTTGAATACCAATACTTAAGATCGAACTAATTTAATGGATCAGGATCACTTGATTTTGGGTAGGGTTTGGTATGAGTTAGTGGGTTGCTCTAATCCTATTCAAACCCATCTTCCTATGAAGGTGGGTTTGTAATCTAGTCCATCGACCCATTACAAATTTATCCCATATAAACCAATATTTTTTTTTTTTTTATAGAAGGTGCTTTATTACATAATTATACGTACATTTAAATTCAAATGCGGATTTAATATATCAATAAAATCAAAGCCAATAAATACGTTTAAATAAATAAAAAAGAAAACATACATCATCTCGTAAACAACATATTAATATGATCACCTCACAAATTTATCTCATCTATAATCATAATTTATTGAACCCCCTTAATCCAATCCAAAAAAATGAAAGGGGGCCTATTGATGAGCTGTTGCAAGAAGCCCACTCTACTTTGAGGCCCAAGAAATGAATGCGGCCCATATTTGTTGTCAAGCAAAATGCTTCATCATATTTCTGTTAATTCATTATTAATGCTAAAGGGTCTATGTATAATAGTATTATATATATATATATATATATTGTGAATTCAAAATAGGGATAACTATACTCCTCTTTATGGGATTTGGTGTAAATACACGTAAATTCTTTGTAGTTTGTAAAATTATATCTAGCATCATTGACATTTGCTTCCATCTAACAAATAAGTCCCTCTGTTAGTCAAAATTCATTGAATTTGTTGATATTAACAAAAAGAATAAGAAAAAATTTATATTAACCCATGATTGACTTATTACCTTCATACATCTTCATGCGTTAACACATGTGAGGAGGTATATCTTCATCGTTATAAAAGTAGTTTAATCTGAAAAAAAATATTTGATATGCAATAAGTCGATAATCAGTCAATCATGGATAATATCATTTTTCATTTAGTTTTTGTTTTTTTTAAATATCAACAAATTCAGATAATTTTGATTAATGAAGGGATTTATCTGTTAGACGAAGCGAAGTGGAAGTGAGAAATTTTAAAAAATCACAGAAAATTTATGTATAATGACACCAAACTTTGAGAGAGGAGGTGTAATTATCCATTCAAAAAAAAATAGAAAAGAAAGAGTATAGAAAGAAAGAACATTCTTGGGAGTTTCGTGTGATGTAGTGGTAGTAAAAGGTGGAAGAAATTGTTGCATAAATGCCTCCAAGATTGTCGTCAAAGTAATGGTGGAGGGGAGGAGGAGGAGGGGGTGGTGGACTGGTCTGTGTCTGTGTCTGTGTCTGTGTCTGTCAGGAACGCTGCAGCCTCCAAGAATTGCGTAAAATTGAGATAATGTGTGTTTAGCAGCTGTGTACAACACAACACATATGTTGTAATAAATGCAAAGGGGGTTTGATTAGCGTCCAGTCCACCAATTCTCATGCCATGTCTCTCGTCCACCCTCTCACATGCACATATGCATGCACCATGTGATTTTCTTTGCGATAACACCTACACCACATAACGCCGTAAGCCCCGACCTCCGGCGCCGATGTTCATTGACTTTTACCATTCAACTCTTTTTTTAAATTATAAACGCTCTGTTGCATTATTTATATATATATATATATATGTAAGTATTCAAATTGATTAGATATATCAATCATTTTCAATTAAGTATATCAATAGAACAAGTGTATGTCCTCCACTCTGAGTTCATCACCAAACTCAATCCTTCTTTGCTCCTCCGATTATCTCCAACCATATATACATTAGTCGAGGTGATCGATCATGATTGGAGTAAACGTTGAGAAGCAATGTTTAATCATCACTCAACTTTCGAATTTTTTGCTATACAGTTCAGAATAATATGATTAGCTGATAACTTGAAGACAATTCATATTATTTATTTTGATATCATTTTAAATAATATAAACTTACCACTATATCATTAGCTCTCAGCTAATTGCCCTTTTTTTGTTTGTCGATACTTCTCCAGCTGCACAGTAAGTGAAGGCAAGCAACCGATCGATGCCTCTTGGTAATAATTTTTTTTTAAAAAAAAAAACTATCAACCGTAACCTAAAAACAAAAATACTTGAAGCTAAGTAAGTTTAAAAAAATTCAAAATTAAAATGACTATATATAAAATCAACTATAATTTAAATACATTCCTCAATATACATAGAGACAAACTAAAAATTTTCAACATTAAAATGACTATATATTTATTTACCTTAACAAAAGTTAGCTAAACGTTTGATCGTGTGGGTTATTACACTGGTTTGATCACTAACAATTTAATTAAAAGAAAATTAAAATCATGGCAGAATAATAAGGGATGATCAAAGAATATAAAAACAAGTATGAAGTAGGATGGAAGTATGTTTTATTAGTCTTTTGTAGCATATTTTGCCAAGAATGAACTCTCGTTTCAAGGTCCGTGACAAAAGTACTGAATTGACAATTATGGATTCCAAATTGTCATGAACGGATTGCAACAAGTCAAAGTTACATTATAATTTCTGTGGAAAATCTAACGACTCAACAAGTATTGGTGCCACCGACGGTTTGTCACCACTTTGTAATTTGTTATAGTAATCATTGCAAAATTATTTGCAGCTTTTCCATGAAATAGTATATGCTACAAATTACATTGGAAACGCGTCTATTTAATTTGCAATGAAATATATGCCAAGAAAATCGTTGCTAGATTACTAAACTATTAATGTAGCTTGGAGATCATTGCAAAAATCATTGTAATTTTTTTTTATTAATTTGCAATGACTTTATTATGTTGCAATGTCTACAACAAAATATTTGCAACGAAAATCATTCATCACATAATTACAATTCCGTTGCAACAACAAATGTGATCAGTTGCAAATTTTGTGGCAAAGTTCATTGCATGTTGCATCGGTTTTTTTTTTTTTTTTTTTTGCAGTTTGTTGTTGTTTTGTCACGGAATGCACTGTGAAAATGAAATTTTTTAAGTTTCCTTGTAATTCTGTAATCGAAATATTTATCAATTACCATAATTTATTTATCGAGATTAATTATTTTTTAGGTAAATATGATCACACGCCAACAAAACTAGCTAAAACACAAGATTCCGAGATATTTGATTCGTTTTGACATATAAATATTGATACTTTTATTAATTCTTTATTGATTAAAATCTAACATGTGTATTAAAAGAAAATACGCGTTTGTAGCCAATGAATTTTTGCCTCAATTATAAGGCTAAGTGTCCAAAACTCTTTATCTGATAGAAGATTTTTGTTTGGATCTCATGTATGGGATTTTTATTTTTATTTTTAATTTTACAGCAATTTCTACACTCGTTCCGTATTTATAGTCATTTGTTTGGTTTTGACGTATGTGAATAAAAGTGGGATTTCCATCAGGAAAAGTTCTTACTCAAATCAGATTCGGTCGGATCAAATCACATAGAAAATATAATATATTTGTCATATAATTAATTATTTTTCTTAAATTATACAACAATTACATAATAAATATATTACACTTATTATATAATTGATTCAGATATAATTAAATCTGATCAGCAAGAAGACGGAAGAAATATTCATAAATCATTACCAACCAATTAGGGAGTGGAATGAACTAATTTAAGACAGGATCAGTTGAGAAGACAGGCACACATAGTACAATCAGGTGTCATTAATTAGGACAATAAAGATCCGTTAGTTAAGACTACTGCACATGTTTTCCAGTTACTAATTCTAATCATTAACAGACAAAATTTAAGTATTTTATTTCTTTTGTGTTATCTTTCCATGAAATATTTTGTCCATTATTGAGCTCCAATGTTCTGGCTTGTAAGTCAGCAATTAGTTAATCAGTGGTAAATATAGATTTTCTCATTCATTTTTTTATTATTAATATTAGCAAATTTAATAAATTTTAATTAATAAAGGGACTTTTAATAAATATAATCTTAAATTATAAGAGATTTACGTGTAATTATACCCAAATATCAGAAATGAAGATATAATTATTTGAATAAAATCCGAGCCCTGATTTCATCTCCAATTAACTAAATGATAGCATTATTATTTAAACTGCAACTTCTGTGTGTGTCTAAAACACGACAACTGTTCCTCAGATGCTCAGAGCAACTGAGATCTTATACAAAAACTTTCATTAATTTTTCTTTTAAGTGAAGAGATCAAAATTGATTTTTTCTTTTCTACATTTGTTTTCTTGCCCACCTCAGTAGTCAAATTACTATGGACTGATGAAGTGTTGAATAAAATTGATTGTAGTTTTTATCTTGTTTTATATAAATTTGTAATAATTTATTGTTTTCTTGGAATATGTAATTTGATAGTTATTGGCTATAATTGCTTATTATATATATATTTTTTCATTTTCATGAAATATTTCTTCTACAGGTACATGTTCGTTTAGTAGATTTTTTTTTTCCTAAAATTATATTTGAAATATATTTTATACATAATTATACTACTCTATTCTGTAATTTGATATAATTATACTTAGACGACCTATAATTTGGAAATTTATGTTTAATACCCAATAATGTTTGTTTTCATATAACAAATAGATCTCTTTATTAGTTATAATTCACCAAAATTCTTGATATTAAAAAAATTGAATAAAAAACAATATTTATCCCCAACTGACTTATTACTAATTCATTGCAAATCAAATAAATCTTTTTCTGACCAAACTACTCTTATATATTTTCACGCGCTAGTGTATGTGAGGAGATATATATTCATCTTTATAAAGGTAGTTTGTTAAAAAGAAAAAAATATTTATTTGATTTGCAATAAATCAATATAGAGTAAATATGAATTTTCATTCAATTTCTTTTTTTCCTGATATCAACAAATTCAGTGTTTTAACTAACAAAAAAAAATTATTTGTTCAACAAAAACAAAGATCAAAGATACTATACATAATTTTTCAAGTCACATAAGATTTATATATAAGTACAACAAAATTCTGGAGAAAACATACTACGTATTTATCCCTATATTTGACTACTCAAGAAATTTTTTCAAGATTCTATTATAAAAACTTCAATTATGTTATTATTTCTTAAGAATTCAATTAACCCGACAGATATGATATTTTTTAGGTTTATGTAATTTATTCCCTATGATATTAAAAATGAGTAAATTTTGTCCCTAAATGAAAAAATAATAGCAATTACCCCTTTATATTTTTTAAAATAAAACAATTTACCTCCCTGATGCTTTATTTTAGAAATCACAGAGAAAAAATTACTAATATTTTTTCATAAAAATAATTTATTCATTTGCAATATCACATTTATTGTTTCTATATTTTTTCGATATTTTTGTGTAATGATTACACCTAAGTTAAAATTAAAAAAACACGCTCTGATATACAACTATGACGTGTTGATGTTTGATTTGATTTTACATGTTAACCTCCAGACGAAGTACAAGATTTGCATTATCTGAACATCAAGTACATCAATATTTGAACTATCATCATCACATTTATTATTCACATACTGTTTTTAACCTGAAATCTGCATTTTTATATATATATATATATATATATATATATATTTGCTCATCAAAATTTAAATTAAATTCCTCTCCAAATTTTAAATTTAGCAATTGAATACCTATTCCGTTTATCTGATCCTATTATCTCACTATCTATTTATTGAAAAAATAATAAATGATATTAAATTTGTTGTTTATAAAGAGATATACGGTATAATCAATCGTATATTAGGAAGTTGGTGTAAGAGTTGGATTCTTTTTTTTAAAACTATTATTGCCCTGTTCTATTGCCTAATGCTAATGACAATTTATCTCATAAGATACAATAACTTACAATATCAAAGTATCAACATTACAAACTTTAAAAACAACGACGGACCAAAAAACATTGTGAAACTTTCTAACTAAACTATATTTGTAAAATACTTTTATTGCTTAATAATGTTATGAAACGAATCGACGAAAATGAGGTGAATATACTAGCCTATTTATAAAAGTTGAGAAGGTGTAATTATATGGATATATCCGGTCGAAAATACATACTTTCAAAATATTATGATTTTTCAATTGAACTGACAGATCATCTCACATAAAAAAACATACTCTCTTACCAAAATATACATCAATCATAGTTACATGTCATAATTTTAACTGAATATCGTCAATCATAATTCACGTATCATGAATTTGTCATAGTTAATTTTCATATTATAAAAATAAAAGCCCACATGGATTAGGGTATGCATAATTTTAGTTGTCGTTTTTTGGGATGTGAATTATTGTGGGGTGGGGTGGGGTGGGGTGGGGGCAATGAGTACAGGGAGGTGATAAGGCAATGAGAGTGAGAGAGAGATGTGGACAAATTTGAGTGGAAAAAATAGGCGTCTGTCTTCCTAAGGTACCAAATGGACGGGGGGACTTTAATACGGAGGGCAGAGATATCAGATTGCTGTCTGAATCGTATATCTCACGGGCCCCAATTTCTGGACTACGTCAAAAGTTTAACTCTTACCACTCTTTCTAATTTATTGATAAAATTATAAATATTAAATTCTTTTTTAATAATTTAATTTTAAAATCTTACTTCTAAATATTTAAAATATTTATTGTTACTTAACTTAGAGTTCTTTATATAATTTAATCATATCGTAAAAACAGAAGATGTTACAAACACATTTTTGAACAATTGAGGCAACTTTCAATCATCATCATCCGAATTATGGATACGTGTGTGTTTTTGTGTAATGAGTGCGTATAATTTTTTTTTTTGGTTCTTTTTAATTTAATATTAAATTAAGTTTTGATTTAATTTTGATCAGGATCTAAATAGAATAGATTTTTGTGTAACAGATATGAGTGGTGTTTGTGATCTAACTGGCACAAGTCGTAGGTTCTGTAGAGTCGCTTCCAATCAAATAAATCTTGTAATTTTTAAGTTAAGTTTGGGTTATAAGGTACGATGGTGCCAAAAAGTTAGAATCGTTGATGATAATTACATACTTACAAGGAATAAAATGCTTACATGTATTTATGGACTGAATATAATTTACATCTCCCTTATATGAAAAAAGGATAAAAACATCATATAAAAAATATTAGCAATTACCTTCTATCAACGGTTTTTAAATGAATATTTACTAGTTTCATTGTAAAGGGAGTAAGTACTCCTCATTTTTTATTTTGAATTTGTACTTGAACCTATTTTTTTAAATATATATACTGGTAGAGGTCCATGCCAAATCCCCCGTTTAGGCACATACGGCTTCTTTAAAAATAATAATAATAAAAAAAAAAGGTTTGGACAATGCCTTTTTGCTTTATTTTTTAAAATACAATAGCAATTCTTTGTTCTTTTTTTATATCACATGAGGATAAATTGTATTTTATTCATATGCATATAAATGATTTAATATCAGAATTTGTATGTGATATCCACCAAATCAACTGATTACAGATAGACCATCAAATAATCGAGTTGAATTGGATTCAATCATTCCTAAAAACATATATAAATTCATATATTTTTATATAAATAATTAACTGCCACAAAATCTAATAAAAAGAGAGCATAAAGTTAAAGTCATATTCTGGTATCATTATCAAAGATGTGAATTACTAAATTTCACAAAATTAATGTTCTTGCAAGATTGCATGATTGTCCCTATATCACGTATAATTCCTCGAATCTGGACAACTAATATAATAGGCAGAGAGAGCTACGTGGCCCAACACCCCCATTCCCCGCCCTCTCCCTTTCAATCAATCTCCTATCCTATCATTGAATAATATTCAATTCTCCACATTTTAATTTTACTTTTTTTTACTACCGTTAACTTTTGATTTTCTCTCATTTTATTTTAAAAATAAAGATATTACAATCGATCTCATATGATATTGTAAATGAGCAAATTATCTATTATAAAAAAATTAATAATTTATCTCATTGTATTTTTTAAAATACAACAATTTACTTTTTATGTTTTTTAAAATGAAGCAATTTACTTCCTTAGATAGTGAGGTAAATTGCTTTATTTTAAAAAACACAGGAAGTAAATTGCTATTTTTTCTTTTATAAATAAGTAATTGCTTGTTTATAATATCACAATGGATAAAATGCTATTCACCCTTTTGAAAATATGCGTGCATCCTATACTATTATTTATGAAAGAAAAGCTTTTGCTGCTTATGAGCTTCAATGATTTTTCTTTTCTACGAGACATGTTTTTTAGGATAAATTTATGAGACTTCAGTTAAAATAAGGAAAAAATTATATTTTACGTCCGACAAATTAAACGTTTTTATGATTATGGTCTAATTATTTTTTTAAACCACCACATTGCATCTCACAATTCTAAAAAACTTGCAATTTTAGTCTCAAATCTTGATTCTATTAAGTTTCTACATAAATATCATGTGAAAAGGCCCGAGCTTTATTATGTCTTGACGGGCGATGATTGGTGTTTCCATAAAAAAATTAATGGGTTTAAGGTTTAGGATTAAATTTGTAAATTTTGTGGAGTTATGAGATGCAATGTGGTGGCTCCCAAAAAAAAAATATATATAATCAAAATTACAAAAGAACTAACTTGTGGTATATAAAATACAATTATTTTATGAAGAGATTGAACACCAATAACATTGTACACCATACCATTCAATGCCAAATTGCCAATTATGAAGAGATGTCATGTGTCCATTCTAATTCCGCAATGATGCGACATATATAGTCTCATTTCCACATACAATGCCAAATATAACATGAACGAAAAATTAACCATGAATAAGTTAACCCTAAGAAGAATGTATGTCCCCATCACACACCCGAATAAGTTTCAAATCAGCAAAGAAAGAAAAAAATTTAATATAGATTAAATTTGATCAAATTTGAATTAATTATATAACAATATGCAATAAATTTATTATATAATTAATGTATAATTTAAAAAATAATAATTAATTACATAACGAGTATATTACATTTATTATGTGATTTGGATGAATCCAACCTAAATTGAATAAAAAATTATCCCAAGTTTCAATGAACCTTTTCACAATCACCCCCTTTGGGGATTTATAGGTCTAGGCTTATTGTATTTATGGTAATAAATGTGTGAGTGTCGTTCCTATCCCTATTTAATTTTCTTTTAGTGACTGTACACTCCACCTGGGTTGAATTGATAAGTTGAGCTTTGAAGTTGTCTTTCGATTGGTTTTTTTGCGAAATTCCTTTCATATTTCGGGTATGTAATTATGTATCTTTTCACCAATATAAGTAGATCGAAAAATTTGAAACTAGAAACTTATATTACAAAAAAATTCAAAATTTTGAACTCTCATTTAATCTATATCATACACATTACAATAGATTTCCAATTTATTTAATATAGAATTATTTAAAATTATTTCGAATTCGATTGTTTCATTAATGATTAGAAAAAGATACCTTTATTACTTTCAAAAGATAATCATTGATTTTACCGACAAATTGTGAAAATGGACTTTCTTTCTCATTTCTAAAAAGTAACAATTTCATTCAATTTTCATTTAGTAAAAACACACTATTTACGTGTGAGTTCATACTACAACATCAACTTGCAGCCTAAAATCACATGCCTGGGTTGATCTCTTTAGTCAAGGTTACATTCATTTATTCGACTTTATGAGCCGGGAGAGCTTGATCTCATAGTGAGTGACTCGATTAGGTCTCACTCCCCTCTACACTGTTCCTTCCAACTAAAACGAGCGATAGAAAATTTAAAGAACCTTTCTTTCTATGGGGGCGATTGTATTTTTTTTTTCCCATAATACTTTACATTCCACTATTCTAATCAAGAAAAATGCTGTTTCAAGTAATCAAGTCTTTATGAGATTAAAAGTGATACTCACAACACACGTGAGGGCAAAACGGTCAAATCAAGATATCATTCGATAGAGAAAAAATATTTCCTTTGATTAATTTTATAAATATTTTTAATCAATGAATTTTTCTTTTTTGTCCATCTCAATCTTATCCTCAAGCATGTTGACTTGTACACCTATATTCACACAACACACGTGGGGGCAAAATCGTCTTTGGACGTATGCACGCTATAAATAACCCCCCAGCCAGCCTACAGCTGAACGTGCATGATAGCAGTGAAGTAACACACTCACATGCAAAACTCTGTCACAGTTTCAGAGAGAGAGAGAGAGAGAGAAACAGAGCGAGTTTTAGAGCGAGAAAGGAACAATCACAACAACACAAACTCATCAATGGCCACCAACACCTTCTTGTACGCATTATCAGCAGCCATACTGCTCTTATCTCTAACTTCTGTATCTAATGCCTGCCCGCCTTCCGACTGGGCAGCTCTCCTCGCCTTCAAGGCTGCCCTCCACGAACCCTACCTCGGCATTTTCAACTCCTGGAAGGGCACCGACTGTTGCCACAACTGGTATGGAGTCAGCTGCGACCCGGAGACTCGCCGGGTCGCCGACATCAATCTCCGTGGCGAGTCCGAGGACCCCATCTTCCAAAAGGCCCGTCGAACAGGGTACATGACCGGCTCCATTTCTCCGGCTGTCTGCCAGCTCACCAGACTCTCCAGCCTCACAATCGCCGACTGGAAGGGCATTTCCGGCTCAATCCCATCCTGCATTGCTTATTTGCCTTTCCTCCGGATCCTAGACTTGATCGGAAACCAGCTCACCGGAGAGATTCCGGCGGATATTGGCCAACTGAGTCGACTCACCGTGTTGAACGTGGCGGATAACCAGCTCTCCGGCACCATCCCGCGGTCGCTAACCAATCTATCTTCTTTGATGCATTTAGACATCCGAGGCAACAAAATCTCAGGTACTCTTCCGAGAAATTTCGGAAAATTGAGAATGTTGAGTCGGGCTTTACTCAGCAAGAACAAGCTAAACGGGCCGATTCCGAACTCAGTCTCATACATCTACCGACTCTCGGATTTGGATCTCTCCCTGAACCAGCTCTCCGGCCCTATACCAGCTTCTCTAGGCAAAATGGCAGTTCTGGCGACCCTAAATCTCGACGGCAACCAAATATCCGGCCCGATCCCACCAACTCTAATTAGTTCTAGCATTAGCATACTAAACTTGAGCAGGAACGCCATTGAAGGTTACATCCCAGATGCATTCGGGTCGAGATCGTATTTTACGGTGTTGGATTTATCATACAACAAGTTGAGAGGGAGAATTCCAAAGACGATATCATCGGCGACATTCATCGGACACCTTGACGTTAGCCACAACCATCTCTGCGGGCCGATTCCGGCGGGGTCGCCGTTTGATCATCTTGAAGCGTCGTCGTTCGTGAACAACGATTGCCTCTGCGGGAAGCCACTTAGAGCTTGTTGATTAGGTAGATAATGTCTTCCGAGTGCTACTGCTATTATAATTAAATATTAATTAATTACTCATTATGTCCTATAGTTTTATGGGTTTTTAATTAAAACTCTTTTATTATGTAAAATTCTAGTTCAAATTCGATTTCATCACACTCAAATGAATTAATAATTAATTTATATTTACAATTATAAGTAAAATAATTGATATATGTCTGGTACGAGCTTAATTTGACGAGCGTGGTCAAATAAAGTTTGAACTAGTATTTTTCGATAGAAATTATATAATTATTTGTTTTTATTTTCAATTATGGGAGTGTGAAATTAAGAATTTTTGTTCCTTTACTTTTACATATATGTATTTATGTTATTACAATGATTGGAAATGGAATATTTCAAAGTTGTATCAGATTGGTATTGTTGGTCAATTTTAGAGGACAAATTCCTCGTTCTGTTCATTTTAGTGTAAATTTTTGGACACATAAAAGGACTAATTCTAGTTTTAACCTGGTTCAATTAAATTTGAGTTAATTATATGACAAGTGTAATACACTTGTTGTGTGATTGAGGTACAATCAAGAGAAAGTGACCAATCACGTAACAAGTGCATCACACTTGTTTTGTAATTGATTTGGATAAAATTTTCCCATACAAAAGTGTCCTAATTGGGTAGATACTCATGTAATTTGTGAGTTTGAATCTATAGCATAAAAAATATGTTGATTTTTTAATTACTTTTTTCTTTTTGGCATTTTTATAATATGGATCGATCACCGTGTGCATTTAGGAGGCCTAATAAGTGGACTGGCCTCTCTAATCCATCTTTATTTATAGTTTGTTATAAAAAAAATGACGATCTGCTAGTAATTCATTAAGATTTTAAATAAGGTATGATGATTTGGCCGATCTTGGAGGTGTGATAATATAATTTGACCCTATCCCATATTTGACCTAATCGGATACACACTTAGGGAAATTATTAAATTTAATTTATCCCACATTTTTATTCAAAAGAGCTCTACCAACTATTTATCCCACACACCTAGTAAACAAACCTTGAGAAAAATGAGAAAATAAATAAAATTAAGTGTATATTTTTCGGGATAAGATTGAGGATTATACAATTAATCAAAAGAGATTCTAAGTCATGCTTATTAGTTAGTTTACTTTCATAATAATTTATTTGAAGTGTATTTTCTCTTTTATGTAATTAATTGATTTTTTTTAAATGTTAAAAAGAATGTAAATAATTAGTTTTTTTCTTAATATAAAAGATTATAGATTTAAATTTTTTGATTTCATAGTGCAATTGTTCGCGTATTACCAAGAATTCCAGTAAATGTTGCTTCATTTGCGTGAAGATACCAAATAAAGAACTAGTGTTGTCGTCGCCGGAAATATTATTATTAATCGTTTATCTGTATATGCACATCCAGTATATATATTTTGTACTTATAAATTATAATTATAATTATAATAATAAAAAAAGATATAGAAAAGAGATGTCACTCATTGAAAATATTGATGGTCATTGAAAACTGGCTTTGTTTGGTTTCATTTTCAATTTATTTACGGAATAGATCAAAATATATCTGATGTTTGTCCTCGTTTAGAAATACTATATTTTGGTGTTTTCCTCTCTTTGGCATACATATACATACATGTACACATACACATAAAATAGATATGGTTTGACAATGATTCGATCACGAATAGTAACTTTTGTCTCACAAAAATACACAATAAAAAACAACTTATTTTAACTTATCTCCAAAAATCCAATTTATTTCCAACACATACTTATTTATCTTTATTTTTTCTCTCTATTTCCATAAAACAAGACAAAACACTAAAAAAAAAAAAAAAAAAAAAAGAAACCAAACACTATGATTTTTAAAAAAAAAAAAGCGGGAAAAGAAACGCTAACCAAAGGAACAACTTTATCTAGAAAATTTAGTATTGATGACATAATTAAAATATATATATATATATATATATATGTATATATATAAACCATCAATATACTTTCATGAAGATATACGAGTTGTAACATTAAAAAGACCAAAATACACCCTCCACATAAAAACAAAATACTCATACAGGATAAAGATTTATGTAACTTTTGAGTCGAACTCAAACTGACTTAAGCATTTGATGACTTTTGTTAGGAACTACCAAATGAACCTAACAATCTCTTCTTTCTTCTCCGGTTTCAAAACACTTACAATTTGAACTACATTCTTGACGGCCTCAATCTCCGACCCGGACTACATTCAATATAATAGAATTATCAGTACAACACAAATTTGTAATTCGTAAAATTTTATAAATAAAGGAATCTTTAATTTTGGTACGAGGAATAGTCACATTCCTTAGGAATTGTGAGAACATCATATGATGTAGTTCTTGTGCATTCATTTATTACACAATTCCATACTAATAATGAACGCAACAAATGTAGAGTTTAATTCTGCACCTCACAAATTGATTTGAGTCACCAACATATTTTCTTTTTTTTTTTAATAAAAAATGATCAAAGTTGATTCCCCGACCTTCGGTTGGAAGGCGCGTAGAGTCGGGGAACAATGAGTCGGCAGGTAGCGACCGATAAACAGCTAGGACAACAGGGCACGTGCTGCTCTTGTGGGACACTGTGAGAGTGCAGTAAAGGAGGTATGCCTATTCGGCAAGGAAAGGGAGATTTCCCTAAAGTCTGACGGAAGCCCACAGCTTTACTACAATGAGAACTGACAAATGTGGGGAATGGGGTTCACAGACGCACCAACTGTAAGCCCACAACTACCCACAAAAAAGAAGACACAATGCTCAGCTCCATGGCTTTAGTTTCTTTTCACAAATGTTGCACCAGGTATGGGCCAGCCTCTATTAATGAATAGGATGATTACGTGGCCCTTTCATGACGTTTGGAATAATTATACGATATGTAGATTTTTTTTTATCTAAAAAATTATACTTAGTACTTTTAGTATTTGTTTCTATTGAATAAATAAATTCACCATGTTAGTAAAATTCATCGAATTCGTTAACATCAAGTTGATGAAAATTTAAATTTACCTTTGATTAACTTGTTATAAATTTATTACATGTCAAATAAATCTTTTATGTAAAATAAGGCAATTAGGGATATATATAAATTTTTATTTAACTTTTTGTTGAAGTCATCTTTAGTGAGTGGTTTTATTTCTTTGGCGAAGACAAGCATCAAGATAGAATGTATAATTTTTTCAATCTATACGAAATTTACGTATAATTACATCAAATCTCATAAGAGGACGGTGGAATAATCTCCTAATGAATAAAGCTACAACTACCCCAAATGTGGGTTTCTCTCTCTCTCTCTCTCTCTTTAAATTATCTTTTGTGAAAGATCATAGAGAGATGAGAGAAACAACTAACGTAACGATCCTTTTTAAGTGCGACTAAAAACATACCTCACTTTAATAAGATGCTCGATTCGAGCTACAATAGTGAGCCCATCAGTACAGTCCCATTGAGACGCAAAATGGACCAAAAGTACAAACCGTGAATCTACTATTGCAAGTGGATTCATATTTGAATCAAATCGATTTTTTTGTTTTTTTAAATTTTATGAGAACACAGAGTCCGTTCGACTTGTATTCAACTACCCAAATGATATCATCAAGATAGTGATGAATCATGCGATGTAATGAAATCAAAGAGGTACCCACACAGTATCTGATGAAAGTAGAGTCTCTGACTCATTCTTCTTTACTTATCAACAATGTACAATCTTTATGGTGTCATAATTTACATGGAAGTGTTGAAGTAGACTGTGTAAGACTCATCTCTCAAGCTAAGTAATGGAGCAAGAAGAAAGTTCCTCCTCACCCCTTTCGCTACGAAGCTAATAGGATGGTACTTGCTAATTCCATCTTGCAACTTAAAACTCGTCGCCTGTTGAAATCCATAATCCGACGAACCAGAACTACACTTAAGCTTGACACTTCCCCCAGAATCATTTCCGGGTTCGCTGTGAACGAAGCATCCTCTTTCACTTTCCGACTCCAAGGAAAGTGTTCCATTCTCGCCATCTAGTCCAGTGACCAAACGGAAAACAGAGGATTGTGTTCCATCCGTGAAGGAATCCGACACTTCAAGACTTTCACCATCCCCTCGATGCAATAAAAACGTACCTGGAAAATCAAATGGTTCTAGCATGACCGTTTTGCCAATAACATCTTTTGCCGCAGGGGAAGTTTTGGGTTCTGAGTTCTTCATGATGAGCCTAAATGTAGCTCCAAGAGCAGCGTCAGTTCCTGGTTCGGGAAACTTTTCCATTTTTATAAGTCGATCAGAGTTGGTAAGGACAAACACTGAGCTCTCGAATTCTTGCACAAGCGTAATCAGATGAGAGTTATAATCAGCAGGAACTGGAGTAATGCAGTCTGAAAGTGGAGCATTCTGCTCTATTTTAATGTCCCAATCACCAGTGGAAAGACCAGCAAGAACGTAGGGGCCATAAAGAAAAGCCTGAATTGAAGCATACTCCGGCCTGTCGTCTGCAAGGGGTGAACTTGTTAACTGACATACAAGAAAACAATAAAGCATTGATGTAATTGAGCATCAAAAGAAGATACCTTTAATAGCCTCGCTTCTTAAACGCACCGGCAAATCAAGACTGATTTCGTCTCCCGAGCTCCAACTTTTAGTAATCGACAGGAAATTGCCTGCATCAGGGAGCGAAAAAACGATAAACTTCTCGCGTTTTGCTTCATAGTAATTCGGGCAGAATAGCAACCACAAAATAAAACATATAAAGTTTCAAGAATTTAATTAACAAGAGAGTTGAAGTTAATACCAGGCGCCGGTAAAGACAGCTCTTCATTATTAAAGGATGCCTTTGAACCACTAGAATATGTCCACAGTGGAATCCTCAACTTCAGGGTTGATGATATTCCTTCATTTTGCTGCATGAAATCATATAAATGGTTTATTCCATGTTTCCAGAAAGAGCGATAATTCAAGTGCAAGAGCAGCAGAGTGCACATTCCAGGGACAAAGCTGCATATATTTTGCCCCAGAGAAAAAGCGATAAACATCTTGACAAACAAATATAAGTGCTAGGAAGAAAAACCAATCATTCTGTTATTAGTTCCATTCTCAAATCCCGAAGATAACAAATGAACTGTAATTTGCAGATAGTAGATTTTATGTACCCTCTTTGGGGAAATTGTGACTGTTAATCGAAGCCTCTGATCCCATGAAACAACAGGTTCTACTCTTTGGTTCAGCACGACTTGGCCACTTCTCCAATCAAAGGTGCTTGATATATATTGTATGATGTAAAGCCCTGGATCTTTTCCCTCCTCTTCAAAGTATATTGAATCCCCTAATTTTGAGAATGACTCGATTCCTGTAGGTGAGAATAGTGAATATATATATATATATATAAGTTCTAGCAACTGATTATTTAGTTGTTATGTATAAACTATAGGAGAATGATCAACAGCTTTAGTAATATTTCGGGATCATCCAGATACAAGGACTCTATGAAGCAAAGGAAAAAATCATGATGTTTTACCTGTTCCATAACAGCACCAAAAAGAATCAAACTTTGTTCCCCATCCATGGTAGCCTCGTGCCTTGGAACCACCAGCACGTAGAGGAAGCATGTAGATCATGACTCCAGGTTCCCTGCCTCTTTGTATGCCCAATACACCATTTGTCAGGGCTCGTTCATAATAATCTGCATATGCCATTTCTTTGGTCCATCTAAAGAGGTGGCGAGAAACCTACATGATCCAAATCAAAATACCACCAGGGCATATGAAATTTTGGGCATGAATTAGAGTGCAATCAAATGTAATGTTTTTGAAGTAAAATAGAGTAACTAAGCAACAGCATCACATAATAGTACACTACAGACATCTGATGCCTCAAACGCCCAACCAGCTCAGAGTAAAGTCACCAAAGCTATAGGCACACCTTTAGCATGTTATAAGTTGTACAAGATTCTTCGTTCTCAGTTTCTAGAGTGCTGGCTAATCGCTTTGGATCAGACCTACACATAAGTCAGTGGCTTCAGATGATAAGAAACAAACAAAATTGGTGAGTGAAACATGCTTAAGTAATATCATAAACTGTTTCTTTTCCATTCATAAATATAACAAATGCAAATTGCAAAAGTTGAAGATTGCACCAGAATTCACCAACTGATGTCCCTCCTGTCGCATAGCTGTGAGATGAGTTGACTATATCCATGAAGAATGTTCCAATTTCCTGGAAAGACATGTGGAATACAAATCACATCACCATTCTTGTTAAAACTTAAAACTTTCAGCTATGGCCTCTGTGGTCGGCGACAAGGCATAAAACCAACAGAATGTCCCATGATGGCGCAAAAGCAGGCAAATAGAAGACTAAAACAAAGACCGGAACAACCTAGAGGACTTTTGGTCAGAGTTTTTACTTTTTACCAGCATTCATTTCCATGTCGACGAAACACCTATCACATGGTACGGATAGGAGTCTTCACACGTGGCTAGTGCTTGTGACACTCCAGTGTACCTAACCTAAAAATACACATTTCCAATTCCATTTGAATTTACCGAGTCATCTTTTCTGGAGACTGTCTTCTTCTTGTGATATCTCCTTGAGTGAAATGTATACTTATGGATATTTACTTGACTTGTACATGTTGAAATGTCAAAAATGTTGTGACCATATCCACGGCCCCAAAATTGAATGATTCCCGTCTAACACCTTGATGAAAATGTCTATCTAATAGTAAGTTTGAGCCAAATGGACAAAAGCCTAATGACTACTTAATGTGCAATTTCTTTGTTCATTTCTTAGGGGAGAAAAGTACTGATACATTAGCGTGTACTGGAAGAAGCTAAATGCTGCAACTTTGAGGGATCACGCGTTTGTTTCAAATTCACCCTTTGATGAATAGATATATTTGTTTTCTCTATGCCAATGAACAGCATCGCTGGGCAGGTGTACTCTAAGACTTTTTATTTATAAGCTGTGAAGAAGTCCCTACAGTTGCTTCAGATCTACTACAGTACATTATGCTATGACAATGTGCGAAATGCCATTCGCACGCTCGATATTTAGACAACAGAGCCTTACCTTATAAAGGGGGTCGCCGGTAATTTCGTATCGCAGTTGAGATCCAATAACAATTGGAATATGTGTGTTGGAATGAAAACCAGATATATCATCAGCCTACAAGTACAATAATTAATCAATACGACTGGTATATCACCTAATAACCCTGATAATATTAATTGATATGATCATAAAAATCAAAAGGAACAAAAAAATTAAACAATGCAACATCGTAAGACAACATCCATATGGAACATGAGGATACAGACAAAGTCATCCACATGAATAATCTCCTTCCTCAAATGAGCCATTAAAATATAAGGCATCAAATTGACATCAAATACTCATCGACAAGGTGCTATACCATAATAAACTCAACTAAACTCAATTTCTATAACATATACTACCAAGATAATCCTAAACGATAAGATTCCCGAAATTACTTAAGAGTGAGCACCGAGGTGTGACATTTCAGAGTTAAAGTTTTTGAAATCAAGGAACAGCCAAACTAAAAGAATTAAAAGGAGAACATAATTTTAGAGTTCAAAATTGTAGAGGCGCTCTATTTATACAAAAGAGAAAAAAAAAAAAGCTGTTATTTATCTGAATGTTTTTCTTTCACACATGTCATGTATAGAATCACGGCCTGCAGATTAATGTCCCAAGAATATATAGGCAAGTTATTACTAAAAATAAGAAATGTCAAATTCTTTGCTTGAAACTATTCGCAAATAGCTTGCAGACCAATGATGCCTAAAGAATTCAGCGCAGATGCAAACATAAAAAGGCAAAATAGTCAAAACTGTTATGAATCCTCACAACTAACAAATAACTAGGAATTGCTACTTCTGCAAAATCTTAGAGTTTTAATAGATGTCGAAGTTCTACTGCATTGCATTTCCTGATCCGAACTAACTGGAGTGGGACTTTATATGCCGTTATCTCTATTCATGTCTCATGCATAGAATACAACTTATAATCGCTACAAGTACATCTTTGTCTCCTTACTTTTCTCTTCCTACTACTTTCTCCATATTCCCATTAGCAGGTATAAATCAGGCGTGAGATTAAACTTTTTACTTCACCTTTTACACTTTAACACCAGATTCCCTCTTGTACTTCCTCCAAACTCTCGCTCTTACTACTACAAAATTCTACATTTTGTAAAGTTCTGAATTAACATCATTGTTTGCAGAAATAGAAGAAATAGTCACATTAAGATAGGGATTCAAGTAAACATCGAACTTGGATCATGATTAAAATAAAGGCAATAACTACCTTCATTGCTAGCAATCCCAGAAAGCACGGCTTGTCAAATAGATGAGCCAACAATAAATGCTTGTGGTTTCCCTGCAAATCCATAATATGCATCAAGATGAGTTGATATGCACACTGAACAAATCATTCAAATTGATATATAGCTAGAGTAACTGCTCCAGCGTAATTGTTCACCTTTTCCATTTATAAAGCTTGGGCACAACCATTCATATTAGGAGAATGGCATTTCCTTCACTTAATCATTCACACCAAAAACAAGATCGGTAACAAGGATTCCACTTTTTTCTCCTCGTAATACAAGAATTTAGAGAAAGACACTAACTTGATACACCCACAGGGAAGAAAATACAAACTTAAGCACAGAATTTTCTATTGTTACTTCCAGTAATATATTCTTGATCTTTTACTTTTTCGATGTTAATTCCAAATGCTCATATTTTCTCTTCCAGTATATTCTTGACTTTTTAGCCTTTCCAAAGTAGTCCAAATTGCTAAAAAGAAATATAGCAGTATTATATATCTGGAAACAATATAAGCAAGATGAGACAGATTTATAACTGAGGCAGCTCACCGTTATAATGTGCAACTTATAAAGAACGTCATTCATGCCACCTGTTTCTTCATTTAGTGATAACCAGTGCCTTTCAATGGTGTATTTTGATATCACATTTTGCACACGGTTGTAGAAGTAATCAACCATCCAAGTTATCATATTCAAAGCCTGAGCATTGCCAGCAAAAGTGTACTGATCTAAAAGACCAGCCAATATCTGCAAAATAGTTAAACATCAAAACTAATTACGACACAATATGAATAGTAGCAAAAGCTCTTACCTTGTGAATTGTATAATATGGAGCCCAGACTTCTTCCAGAGCTTCAAAGCGGTCAAATAGTTCAGATGGAAACGCCGAAAGATATCCAGTGCCTATTTTACTTTGGCAATCTGATAGAGCAGAAACAACTGAGGACATTTTTTCTCTGAGATCAGCATTATGTGTGCTAGCCCACATTTGTGCAGTTGCGCTCAGGTAATGCCCTTCAATTAAGTACAAATTAAATATGAATACATTCAAACTTTTGGAATGAATGCAGAGTAAGAGACAGATTGCACTATTTCACGTGGCATATTGTTTACAATGTTTCTTAACTTTCTAGCACTCCACTTATTCAACTACTATGTCTTGTTATCATAAAAAAATAAAAAGGAAAACCATACGATCTTGTTCCTTTTAGTTGTGTCACATGACTGGGTTCAGAACAGAATGGTTACATAATGAGAATTTAAGACAGAATCCAGATACTTATTTTAAACAGATGGAGTAGAAAAGAGGAAAAGAGAAAAGTAAATGAGAGCACATAAAATACTCTCTCAAACAATTCCAACTAACCGTAGTGCCAAAAACATCTATAGCTTGCTGCAACAGTTTTAAGTTCAACAAGTGAAAATTACAGACAGGTGATGGCATCAACATAGGTCACAAAATATTAAAAGATACTTGGATGCTAATTAACATTCAGAAAAAGAAGCAGCTCAACTGCAGGATTTAAGTAGCGTAAAACTTTTGACAATCCTCCCAAGTTGAACATATTGTGATTTTTGATAAGAAATCTCAACTGCTCATGTTAATTAAAACCAAAGAGGAGAAGAACAGTTTCAGCCATAAACGTGATTTCAAGTTTCTGCAGTATAAGAGAAAACAGATGCAAGTCCTTCAATAACTTAAAAACAGTGATGGAGAAATTGCAGCAAAACAAAACCAACCTACAAAATGACCACGAAGCTCAACGTTTGGAGCTTCCCACCCGCCATACGGCTCACCAGGAGTCTCCAAACCTGCAGTTTTCCTAAAACTCCACACCAATCTATCAACATCCAACATTAACAAATACTCCAAATTAGTCTGCTGAGCCAAACCATGAACTGAATCAGGGTCCAATCTCACATCATGCAGTGAGACTTCCTTCAGAAAACCATCTCCTACCCACCTCACCCCACCAGAACTCTTCATTTTTCTATATAGTATGTTCCAACTAATTTCATCCTCCTCTCTCAACATTTTCCTTGGAATCAAACTGGACCAGGTATGATCATCACTGGGAATCAAATGCAAATGGGCAAGGTTTTGTTTTTCCCAAGATTCATTCTTTGAGTATAAAAATTCATAGCGAGAAGTGTGAGATAACACTCCACTATTAGTACAAACCTTATCACTCAAAACAAACCCGGAAAACAGAGAAAACACAACAAACCCTCCAAACATCTTGATCAATACAGGCAAAGATTTTATCTGCATCCCCCTAATGTATTAAATTCCGAACAAGAAACTAGAGGTCCAGCGTACATGCAATAAGAAAAAGTAGACTTTTTTTTAAGTCCACGCTTCTAAAGTGATACTGATAACTATGAAGGCTACTTTCCCAGTAAAGCAGTTGTTAACAACAAAATCCCAACAAACACTCAGACTGCTACTCCGTAAACAAGAATCAAATGCTAAGAAAACATTTGCAACGACCAAGAATCAAGAACGTTTAGTGAAAATAGCTCAAAGCATCGAAAATCATATTCATAACCATCACATAGAAACTCCCAAGAACGAAAGGAAATCATATGGCGATGTGGAGAGAGAGAGAATCATAGGAGAATTCAGAGCGTTTCTTGGATTAGAGCAGGGAAAGTTGCAAACTTATAGCCCTTTGGGTGAAAATTCTTGGCCGGACGTATTGGCAGCAATCCACTCACAAAGAAAATGTATAGTAATTACTGTGTTATTAATTACTTTTCTTTTTAATTATAAACATTATAATTATCATATAATTAATTTAATTTTGACTCAACCTGATCCAAATAAGAATTTATCCCCATTCAGTTAGCTTGGTTTCTTGAAAAAAAGGACTTTTCCAAAAGAGACATGTATTATTAATAGATTATTATTATAATCATCCATATTTGTTATCCATAGATATTTAATATTTATAATTATAGTTTACTTATTAAATAAATAATAATTTATTACTTTTACTTCAATGGAAAAAAGAACACATTTATGGGAAGGCTAATTATATTAGTTTTCCAGAAATACAATGCTAGTTATATATATATATATATATATATATATATATATATATATATATATATATATATATATATATATAGTTTGCAAATAAAGTATTCTTCTCGATAAATGCTGGGAGTTTTTAAGAAGTTTAAATATATTTAAGGAAAAATATTTAATATTAATATTTTTTTAAATATTCAATCGTAACTATTATCAGTATTATTATCCGATGCATAAAGAATAGGAAAATTGGAAGAAGTATAAATGACTATTTTTATGGTAAAGGTTAAAAAGAAGAGAGATGAAGAGTTCAAAAATAAGAAAAATGGAATATGATCAAAAGAAAAAAAAAAGAATTAAAATCACAACAGATAATTGATACAGAGGTAAAAAAATCAATTAAGATTGCAAATTTCTTTCATCAAATCCATTTTGCCAAAATTAGGCCTCTTATTGATTCCTCATTTTAAAAACTATTTTCCATCTATTTCTCCAAAAGAGAAAAATAAAAAGAAAACTATCCCAAAAGATAATAAATTAATTATATCCTAATTAAGATACTGCAAATTATGAACTTCCTTTTCAAATTTCTCATCAAATTAATCACATGACACTTTTAATATATTTGTTAAGTGATTAGTCATTATTTTTAAATCATATAACAAGTATAAAACACTTATTTGGTTATTGATGTACAAACAGTAAAATATGTGATTGATTCAACTTTAATCTTACTAATATTGGACTATAATTTCACTGCAAATTATAATCAACTAAAATAAGGATAAATTATTTTGTCATCCAGACTATGCATATTTTTGCACTTTGTTATCTAATTTTGTTGTTAATTTATCATTTTAACTTTGTAAAATTTATAAGTTACCATACATGACCATTTTTCAATCGATTTTATGCCAAGAAAATATCATATATAGTGCACATGTGTATTTAAAAGAAAAACTTGTCCTTAAATATTATATATGCACCGCATGTGATAACGTAATTTACCCCTAAAGTGAACAGCCCAAAATATTCCACAAAAACATCATTTACCTGACTAAGTAACTATCATATGAAGTACAACGTAGTACAATCAAGGAAATTGTTCTACTTACTTTTTTTAAAACAAAAAAGTATATATTATGAGAAATTCCATTGCAATACTGCTGCATCAGTACTAATAATGAATATTGAAGTAGACAGTGTAAGACTCATCCCTTAGGCTAAGCAACGGAGACAGAAGAAAGTTCCTCTGTACGCCTTTTGCAATAAAGCTGATGGGATGATACTCACTATACCCTTTTCTCAATGTGAAACTTGCAGCCTGTTTGAATCCTTCATCTGATGATGATCCTGAATTGCAGCTAAGTTTGATGCTCGTCCCGGTTTTGTAGCTCGCATCGCTGTAAAAGAAGCAACCCTTCTTGTCTGCAGACTCCAACGACACTGTCGTATTTTTGCCGTCCAGTCCAGCAACCATGCGAAAAACGGAACCACCAGCGGCTGAGGAACCAGCCACTCCAAGATTCTTCCCTTCTCCGTAATGCACAATGAACATGCCTGGCAAGTTGAATGATTCCAGCATGACTAATTTCCCAATGGCATCTCCCGGCCCGGAAAAGTTTCCCGGTCCAGGCTCTTTCAAGACGAGCCTAAACGATGAGCTGACAGCAGAGTTGGTTCCGGGTTGAGGAATATTTTCCAATATCAGTGAGTTGTCGGAGTTTGTGACAGCAAATGCTGATTCTCCGGATTCTTGAGACAGAGATATCAATTGAGAATTGTATTCAGCTGGAATTGGAGTGATCCAGTCTGAAAATGAAGTAGCTGACTTTGCATTTATCTCCCAGTCGCCACTGGAAAGACCGGCAAGAAGGTAGGGGCCATAGAATATTGCCTGAATAGAACCATATTCTGGCCGATCATCTGGAGCACAACCACAACAACTTATTAGTCTACTACCAGCTTGGAGACGGAACGAGTAGCTAATGGAATAAGTTTCAATTAAGCATGCCAAATAGATAAGTATACCTTTAATGGCCTCGGTTCTAAAAACTTATATAAGCACAACTCAAAAGTAATATTTGTCGCCAGGGCTCCAAGATCTCAAGTCGCTGGCAAGAAAAGTACAGAAAATTGCCTGCATCAACAAGCAATGGAGTGATCTAATGCTCTGCTTACTTTTATATAACTGAGAGTGCTTGTTTTTTTGGATTTTCTTTCCACAAACCATTGTCAAGTATGCCGTAATTTGAAAGAAGAGAAGCGATGCGTTTCACCTGGAGTTTACTAGGGCGTATCCTGGCCGTTTAACAATGCCTTTGCACCAATCAGAATCATGTCCAGAAAGTATTCTGAAGTTCAAGGTTGAATGCCTACCCCGCCTGCCGCGTGCTGAGACATAAAAAAGAGAAAAAATTATTGGAAACTGCTTCGTAATTACCTCTTAAAAGCTTATTAGTTTATTCAATTTGCATTTTCAATTTCTCAAGATTTCAGATAGGGACAGAAACTGTTGACAAGGAAAAATGTACCTATTTGAGATGTAAACATGAATGAAACCGAATGGGAAATCCCATGAAAACAAACTTGCTATCCAAAATCTGGATACAGCGTTAATATTTCCTGATCTCCAATTCAGAGAGCTACTTATGTACTGGATTATGTAAAGATTTGGAGCCTTTCCTCCCTCTTCAAAGTATAATATCGAAATCTTCCCAGTTTTGAAAATGATTCAATTCCTATTACACTCACACGCAAGATGTATATAAGTATGCAACAGAGTGTGAAAGACTGGGCTTTTAATTCGTACCTGTCCCATAGCAGCACCAGAAAAGAATCGTATTTCGTTCCCCAATCCGTGGAAGCTTTTGGCCTTGGAACCACTCGGACTAATGGAAGCTGATAGATTATTCCAGGATCCTTTCCTCGCTGGATGCTCAATACACCGTTTGTTAGAGCTCGCTCGTAATAATCTGCGTATGCCATCTCCCTTGGTCCACCTGAACAGGTGCCGTGAACCTAGAAGTTCACAAAATTAGCATGCATGTTAAAATCAAGGATTTCCTAATATTAGCATCGGCTGTTGTCATTGACGTTGATGCGCGAATACGCCTTTTTACCCCAGAAAAACAAGCAAAAAGAAGAAGAACTGGTACAACACCTTGAGCATTTATAAAGTGGTGCATGATTCTCATCATTCTCAGTCTGCGGGCCAAAAAGCTATCAACCTGTTGGAAGAATCGGACAGGCGGAATACGACGACACAGAGAATTTGGAATACTATGATACCAAAAAATTGAATATGGCAAATGAAAGATGATTGCAAGAAGCATGATAAAAGAGAGTCAACTAAAATTATATAATAAAATATGCTCATTGGAGTTTTGCTGTCTTGTAACCGAACTAAAACCGCGATGTTCCTCCGGTGCATAGCTATGAGAAGAGTTAACAGCTGTCCATGAAGAATGTATCCATTCCTGGCAGCCCATGTTAAAGAAAAACATTAAGAATTCTGAAAAGGCAGCAAGCCTTTACTTTTGTTAATTCTGAAAGCTGATAGTCAAGGAATTATGTTTTAACAAACGCTAATCTAAGAGCAAAAGTGTTCTCTACAAACTAAAAAAATCACTATGAAGGCCTTTCTGCTAAAGTTGAATCGAAGAGGAGAGCATCACCTTATTATAGGGGTCACCGTAAGTTCATCATTTGCATTGAGATCCAATAACCACTGGAATGTGAGTATTTGCATGAAATTCGGATATATCATCAGCCTGTAGCAAGAAAATAAATAATGATTAATGAATCTAATCTGAAAACATGAAAACACTAGATGAAATGAAATCATATTGATCAACTCTGTTCCATCTGGTGGATGGATACCTTAAACGGCAAAGCAATCCTAGAAAGCATGGTTTACATCAAACAGGTGAGCTAATATTAAGGTGTTTCTGATCACCCTGCGAACAGAGATAACACAGCTTAGGATTCAAAGTTAAACAGCACTTACTTCATTGTCTGAACTAAGTTTGAAAAGTTCAATAAGGACACTATAAATTACAGGCGGGACCGTTATGCTGTATAATCTGTAAAGAACATCGTTCATGCCTCCAGTTTCCTTCATTACGATGTCTCAGTGTACTTTGAAAAGTTTTACTTTGATATCACATTTGTACTCGATTGTAGAAGTAATCAACCATCCATGTTGTCATCTTTCAGTTGATCATTGCCAGCCAGAGTATACTGATCCAAAAGGAATCCACTGCCAATATCTATAGAAGTTTCGAACTAAAATAGCAAGTAAACAAAAACTACAAGAGAAAGAGATTTAGCGTAAAGAGAGATCGATAAACATTGTATAAACCTTGTGAATCGATGTAGTATGGCGCCAAAAACGAACGGGTTTTTTGCTCAAAACGGTCAAACAATTCTGAGGGGAAAGCCGAAAGAATACCCTGTTCCAATTTCTGCTGACAAAGACCGAAGACCGAAACCACAGCAACTTCACTTTCTTCAATTTGCAGGTTGTCATTCCCAAGAGTGCTAGCCCACATGTTGTGCCGAGGCGCCTCATATAGTGGCCTCAACATACAAACAGCGCCATGAAAATCAGAAGAACAGCACAATAACACAGACAAAAAAAACCATAATTTAAACCAACTATTTTACAAAGATAATGCACTATAGGTGAAAACAAGGACTTGGACACGAAAACAAAAACCACACAAAATGACCACGAAGCTCGATATTTGGATCCTCCCAGCCGCCATACGGCTGTCCAGGAGTCTCCAATCCCGCAGTTTTCCTAAAAAACTCCATACCAATCTGTCCACATCCAACATCAACAAATACTCCAAATTAGTCTGTTGAGCCTGTCCGTGCAACGAACTAGGATCGAGCCTAACGTCGTTCAATGCAAACTTCATTGAGCAGCCCTCCAATCCCTTTAGCCCCACCAGAATTCACTTGATTTTCTTACATAGCAGCCCAATGGGATTCATCTTCCTCCCTTAACATCTTATCTCGGAAAACAAAGTTTGCCAGGCGGAATCATCAGTGGGAGTCAAAATGGTAATCAAAACACTTCTTTTCATGTCTCATTATGGGATGTATTAATTCATATCTGAAAGATTGTGAATGACAACGGAGTTGGGAACATTGTTCACCTCACAAAAACAAATCACACACTGAACTGTAGATTCATATGAAGCAGTACAAACAATTGTCAATGACCTGAAAAAGATCAAGAGAAAAAAAAACTAATCAGTTGAAGTCACAGGCACTTTTGAGCAACATGGGATCTCAACAATTCTTGTATATAATGTCTGAAAACACAGGATAGGATGGAAGGGCTAACCAACCCCACTTATTTAAAGCAGTCTCAATCAACCAGGAACAGGACAACTGCGGCTGGAAAAATAACCATTTAGTCTCGTGAAAGCAAAGAATGGTTTCTTGTTGCTGTCCGAGAAAAAAAGGTAACTTTTTCACTAAGTGAAAAAACACAAAATCCAGATAAGCACTGAAATCAAATTTTACCCAAGAATAAAATAAACCCTTTATACAACTGTGAAAACACACAGAAAACCACCCCGGATTCAAGTACGTGTAGCAATCAGCAGTGACTGCGGACAAACAAGAATTGGAGTTTAAGGTAAGAATGTCTTGAATGACTGATCACTTTGGTCTGAAACAGGATTTTACCACACCTACACTACAACATTTATGGGAAGATTGCAAATATGAATATAATCAAGCAGACATATCTTTTGACACAAGTGGAGAGAACTTGGCGTGTAAATGGAGTTCAAGAAAAATGATCAATCAAATCGGTTGATTCCATCAAAATTGATTTCTGTAAGAATTTTTCGACATGGAGTCACTGTCTTCCCAAGAGTACTTGATCAGGACCGAGTCTCTCTTATCTCTCCATGTTGCAACATGGAGCATTGGTCTCAACCAATAAATGATCATTTGGAGAGCCAATTACATCGCACACGAATAATATACACGCACGTAGATGTACAAAATTGAGATGATATGATGAGGGGAGTATTCTTAAACAGATAATACAATCTTGGGGTTCATCAGATGGCAGAAAAAGAGGGTGTATGGAAGTTGGGGGAGGGGCGGTAGCAGAATAATGTTTGGTTGCTTATCTCTATGGCATCTTGTGATAATTCTTTGTAACCACCCGTGACCTTACATTATTTGATTTTCCTTCTCTTTTTCCAACTTTCTTGTTCTCTTCTTGCATCCTACATTTACATTTCTACTCATCTTTTCCAATGTATATATTTATATATTACTCTTTTTTTTTTTTTATAGGATTATTACATTACACTTCTTGTGATCTATGATTTATCTATATAAACTATCTTGCGTAGTTACAGAAATCACTCCTAGCATCTAAAAAGGAAAAAATACAAGCAACCTCCTGTGATATCGTAAATGAGCAGATTACCCCCTATGAAAAAACAAATAGCAATTTACCTCACTGTATTTTTTAAATACAACAATTTTTACCTCATTATGTTTTTTAAAATGAAACAATTTACCTCCATAGACAGAGAGGTAAATTGTTTTATTTTTAAAAGTATAGGGGGTAAATTTCTATATTTTGTTCATAATGGGGTAATTTGCTCATTTTCAATATCACAGGAGAGTAAATTGATATTCGCCCCAACTAAAAAGCAAGAGTAGTTTGTATAATAATATTGACTTTTTTGGGTGTATATGTGATCTTTCATAAAACAAGGGCCGTTTCTAGTATGTGTAAGTGCAATTTTTAAAAAAATAATGATAATTTGTGTATAAATCATAAATTTAGGGGATATAGATATAATTATCTCTTATTATTTTATTTTATTTTTGCATAATTCTAGATACTAAAGATAATTTTTTCGAAATGTCGGGTTTAATTATATTTTGAATTGTATGGTATATTATAAATAAATATGGCTAGGGTTATACTTTTTTTATTTTAATTTATACTAGAAACACACTGGATGCATGTGCATATTTTGAAAATTTTATATTATATTTATTTACTTAAATAAAATTTAAGGAAATAAACCAAACATCTTATAAGAAATTATTAAAATATTTTAATTAGATGTATATAAACAAAACTATTTTTTTTTTTTTTTGAAAAAAAAAAAAGTAATTGAAGTGACGGTATTTTCCAAGACAAAAATAAATATATTTAAGAATATTTTAGTAGTATTTACATATGTCAGTGACTTTAAAGCCTCGTGCATTTATAAACTTAAAGTATATAAATATGGATTCGATGTAATAATCTTAATTTATTTTTTAAAAATAAATTATAATAGTATGTTGATTAATTTAAAAATAATTTAAAAAAAAAAAAAGAGTAGGTTATAAGGGTGGCGGTGGTTTTCATCTTTATTGCAGCTGTCCAATCGATGGGTTAGAAGGAGGGAATTATGTCAAATTCAACGTATATAAGTATATATATTTCCCGTTGGAATAGGTTGATGTAATATAAAGGAGTACTAACATAAAGTGCTCCATCAAGTTTTATTAATGATATCTTAACCGTCGAGATTTTATCAATAAGTATTAGATAATTATAAGTTTAAATATTATAAAATATTTAAATATTTATTTTATGTGCATTTATTCTAATTTATTATTTTGTTGTTCTTTATTATATAAATGTATTGATCGATGGATCTATTGATTATTTTATTGAGTTATTGATGAAATAATATAATTACTTTTTCTATAGTAAAAAATGAAAATAAAAAAAAAACTAATTTGGATATAATAATATGAATTTTTTTTTTGTGAAACTTAGCATAATACATTTGAATAATAGTATGTTTGTCCTAATGATATAATTCAAATCAAGATATCTAATAATATAACTGGTTCCACAAAAGAGGAGGATATGTGCTCGGGAAAAATAGATAAGTTCATAATAAAAAAAAAAATTGAGTTTAGCGTTAAGACTGAGGTTTTATAAATAAGTTCGAAATTATGGGTTCGAGTCCTGCCAGTGTGGGTATTTGTCTTACTTTATGTGAGTTATTATAACTTGTTGGTCTTTAATTATTTGTTGAATCGATGCAATGATTTATCTACTGATCTTAGTTATATTGATATATTAAGTGAATCAATATATTACTAAAATAAAATAAATGAGTTTGGAGAAACTGAACAATCAAACTTTCAGTGTTTATTTCATTTAAAATTATAGGGGATCTTGAATTAAATTCGGAATGTGTAATGTTGAATCTTTAAATTAATTTTAAACTTTACATGTTTTTTATTAGATAAAAAATGAAAAAAGAAAAAAACACGACACAAATGGTTGAACCGTTGCAAAACTATTAGGAAAAAACTACACCGTTCTCTATTGAGATTTAGTATTACTATACGTAAATTCATGTAATTTGAAAAATTACATTTAATATTCCTCGGCGTTTATTTTCATTTAACAAATATATCCCCCACTACTCAAAATCCGTCAATTTTGCTGATGTTAAAAAAAAAATGAAGTAAAATTCTTATATAATCTCTTATTGATTTATTGTAGGTCAAACGAATATTCTCTGATCAAACTAGCCTTGTTAGGGTTGCGATATACCTCCATCACATACATTAGCATGAGAAGATGTATTGGGGCGATTTGATCAGGAAATGATTTGTTTGACTTAGTAATAAGTTAATTAGGGATAAATATGAATTTTTATTCAATACTTTTTGCTAATATCAACAAATTCGATGACTTTTGAGTAAAAAATAGATCTATTTGTTATACAAGTACAAACATCGATGTACCAGGCATAATTTTTCAAACTATATGAAGTTTACGTGTAATTACACCAAACTTAAGGAAGGGTCAGCCGGTACCATTATCCCAAAATATTTTAAAATAAACAACAAATAAAAGAATTTAAAAATAAGTTAAAAAACAGAAATCAAACAACACAAGATGCAAAAGACAATATAAAAATTTGTTGTTATTTAAATATGAGAATGATATTAGTGAAGTTTCATTTTATTATATTCAAGATTTGTAATTTATTCATTTTAATTGTATATAGTTTTGCTGGGTCTATGTTGTTGGTCCCTTTCACCTCCCACACGTTCATAATTAAACTTAACATTGTACTTTTAAAATAAAAAATATAATTAAATCAAATAATAATTTAAAATTAAAATTGCATACAACACATGCGTAAAAGTGACATCAATACACAACGGCCACTTTATCATGACTAATCATCCTTTATTTTTGTTTACTTCATTTTTGATAAGTTCGTGATTAGTGCCTCAAGTCTGATATATTATGTGATTTTTTCATGATAGTAATCACAATTTAATATATCCCATTTTAATCACATCAACCAAAGTAAATGTGGCCAACATATATCAAAGTGTGATAAGAAATCCTTCACCCACTAAACTAATGAACAAAAGAAAGGTTGTTTATTCTACGATGATACTTTTTTGAAAAAATACAAAAAAAAAAAAAAATCATTGCCAGGACAAATTTATAACAACAGTTCAATACGTCCAAAACTACGATTTGAATAAAATTTAACATTCAACAAAAAGCTTTTCGATCCATCACATATACAAAAAGACATAAGTGTTAGCATCAGTACGGAATAATATTATTTTAAAAATAAAAAAATGCAGCTTTTGCATCGTTTTCGCCAATGTTTATAAGGTAAAACTTATTTATTTGCGAAATAATTTTTTTTTTAAATTTATATAAGAAAAAATAAATAAATAAAAATCGTACCTAAGTCCAATGGAGATTGGAACAATGTAAGTGTAGGATAGCATAGAAATGTATGATAGTGATTTAAATAGTGAGAAAAATTAATAAATGACAAGTGATATGGTAGAGATTTAAGAAGAAAATTTGACTAAATACTCAAAACAAACTATACATATAATTATAATTTGCTCACTTAAAATGTATAACATGATAATAAAACAATGGCAAATTAATATAATATAAACTATATAATATTTTTGGTTGATCATATATATAGCAAATTGAATATTTAGGGAAAATAAATATTCACAGCTAAAACTAACAATAATATCAAATACCATATTCCAATACTAATGACTGTGGCAAAAACGCGGTTGTTGATGTCTCCAATAGTTTTGGTTTTTGTGGTGAGAATAAATCAATAGTATTTTGAAAATAAAAATTAAAAATGAAGAAAAGTCGAAGTTGGAGTATTCGTAAGAATTATTTATTATTTAGGGTAAATTATAACGATCTCTCCTGATGTCTGGATTATAAATACCCCCTCGTTATTTGAAAAATTATCAATACCCCCTGATTTTAACGGTCATCTAACAATTAGCTCAATCCGTTAGGTTTTTAGTCATTTTTATGGTGCACTGACCAAAATGCCCTTATAGATTAAAATTTATAATTTTACGTATTTATTTTTAAAAAATATTTTTTGGATTAAGTGGATAATTATTTTTATAATTTTTAATATTTTCCACCCGGTTTATTTGATTTTTTCTATAAGTTTTATATTTAAAAATAAAATAAAAAATCTATAAGGGCAGAGAATTTTATATCTCATAATGTCATCAAACATTAGTAGGGTATTTATAAATTTTTGGGATATTCGTAATTATGTCAAATCAGATGAGATCGTTGTAATTTATCCTATTATTTATTGTAATTTTAACAATAAGCTACAAAAGTCGGTAGAAAACCGCTTACAGCTTTTGGCTCGGATCAATTTAATTTAAGCAAAAAGCTACAAAATAACAACACTTTTTTCTCAACTTATTTTCAGTAATAAGATCACAAATGCTCATTTTAAACATCTGCAAACACTCTCTAAATTGATCTTTCCCATTTTAAGTGAAATCAAACATCAAATCACTCCAATAAAATATCACAAACAGGTAAAATAATTGAGTGTGGTCTCAAATTAATCAATGCGTCCAAATTACCCCAATATCATACCTTGATCACGTAGTTGACAAATCATTTTCTTTCAGCTCCTTTATTTGCGATGAAATCAGCTGCTCAGCTAATTTTCCTTCAGTTGTAATTTGTCAATATTATGTAGTAATTAGTACAAGACAAAACAGAATCTTATCACAAGCTTCCTTCTTGCCAAAAGCACATGTGGGCAACAAGTTTGAGTCAGAATCTTTTTTCTTTTTCTAATATATTTATATATGCAGAGAGAAATTGTATTATTGCGTCCATAGATTAATTAATAATTCAGTACAAATAAGAATAAAATGACAAACTCTTGTAAAGTTAATCAAATGCATGGATAATTATCAAAAAGGAAGAAGCAAATGCCCCAATCTTATATATTTAATTTTTATATTTGTATAATAAATTATATTTTTAAAAACTTATCAAATGTTTATTACAATAATCTTAATTTATTTTTAAATATATATACATACAAACTAATTGAAGGGAAATACAAAAAACTAATCAAACGACTCGCAGGGTTTGGAGTTGAGGTAGGTCGAGGCACAACCGATCATTTTTTGAGTCTAATAAGCGTCGAGGAATGAGGAATTAGGACATGTTTAAGGTCCACTGGAACTCGTTTTCAAACCTATGATGTTGTTATTCTTACAGCTGAATTTGCATCATCTTTCTTAAATATTCGTTCTTGTTAAAACTTGAAAAATATGACCAACAATCAATCGATCAAATTGACATTATTATTATTATTATTTTATTATTATTATTATGAAAGGGAATTGGCATATCATCTACGTCCATAATAAATACAAGATTCGGGATTCTAATCCAAAATTTGGGTGGCCGACATATAATTAAAAAAGAAAAAGAAAGATGACCCCCCAACAATATTCATACATAGTTATCACATTCGCTATCTTAGACAAGTACGTATAACATAATTGCCTGATTGATGTGGCAAAAAATATAAATATATTACATATATATATATATGATTAGAAGTTAGAATTTAAATGGAAAAGAAATATACATCACACATTAACCCAAAAGGGACAGCAAAAATGCATTATTTGAGTGTCTTAGTCAGCCTGAGTTGGATGTTTGCTTCCAACATTTAATTCACTACCAAAAAGATCTTCCCAATCCAATTCCAATTTCCAACATTAAAATTTTTTGAATTTTCGCTGCATTATACATTATCATAATTTATAAATCGTGGTAAATTAATTTTATAGTCACTATTAAACAAAATTAAAGTAAAAATTTAAATTTTTATCATAATTAATCAATATTCACCATAGTTTTTAGTTATAGTCCAAATATTTGTCATGATTTTGGCCATGACTAGCTCGTGTTTTGCCCATACTTGTAGAAACACCGTTAATGGCCGTTGCAAAATCGTGATTAATTTGTATTTGCCGCTTATAATAAATAACCATTGCGAAAAATCATATATATATATCTTTTTAGTGCAAGCTGCCTACTCATTTTTTCTTTATTCCTCATGATTGAAAATTACCTTTGTACAAGTATCAAGCTCTAAATTTTTAGTAAATTGCCACTAATTTCTTGGATTTTCCTCTAAAATTAAATTTAATAATAAGATATGTTGCACTGTTGATGAATCTGAACGTATTTTCTTTTGGCAAAATTTTACTTTTCATCCTGTAAGTATAGGGTTGTTGTATTTTTCTGTACTTTTATCTTTTTAAAAAATAAATTTCGTCCTTTACATTTTATACTTTTGACATATTTAGTCCTATAACTATATGATCATCAATTTTTAGTCTTGTGTATTTCAATAGTACACATTTAGTCCTGTATATTTTTCAAATGTGATATTTTTAGTCTAAAGATGTTATTTTTCACAATAGAGAAAAAATGCATATCTTTAAAATCCCAAACCAAAATTCTCAATTTCCTATTCTACTCAAATTCCCTAATTTTTCAGTAAGCTTGTAAAATATTTGAGAATTCTTCAAATGATTTTTGGGGGGTTTTTTTTTATGCATTTTCATTTGGGGAATTAGGGGCCAAGGAATTAATTCTTCTAATTGTGTAATTAACGCATGAAAATATGCATCTTTTCTCCGATAAGAAATCTCACTCGCCGACACTAAAAAACTAAAAGTGTCACATTTAAAAAACATACAGAACTAAATGCCTTTTATTGAAACATATATAGGACTATATAGTTATAGAGCTAAATGTGTTTTTAAAATATATATATATATATATAAAAGGATAACGACTCTGTACTTACAGATGAAAAGAAAAATTTACCAGCTTTTTTTTTTTTTTTTTTTAAATTTCATAGCAGAAAAGACACACTCAAATTGTGTGCTTAAATGTGTTGTATATGAAATTTAGAATATTTTTTTTATATGATAAATATTTTGACTATTTCTATGAAAAATATGATTAAAGAGATTTGAATAAAACTGGGGAAAAAAGAAAAGAAAATTTTATGTCTGGAGAAAAAAGCATGGCGTAATAGGAGAGTTGTAATAAAAAGAAAACAATAAAAGATGGCAAATTTTCATTGTCATTTTTCATTTTTAGAATGGTATTAATTTAATCAAAACAGATTTAATGCACATTTAAAGTACGTAGTTACTCTAACACTTCGTGCTTAATAAATAGTACAAATTTAAATAGTATAAATATGTAAAAATATGATTAAATTAAAGGGTTAAGTACATTGTGTGCTCGATGTCTCGTCAACTAAATTAAAGGGTTAATAATACAGAAAAAGATCCTGTCGTTAAAACCAGATCATAAATATTAAATGACCTAAAAGTGCTTATGTGTATTTCACCAATTTGCTCATCACGTATCAAAGTTTGTCCTAACTCAACTTTAAACATCGTACATTATCTGTAAATTCTAAAATGCCCTCTAGTATAGGAAAAAATGCCAACCAACACAAACGTTTGTGTCTTGATTTTGAACAAAAACTCATTATTACCAAAGACAAGTTAGGGGCGACGAAAAATAAAGTCAAAATCGGTTAAATCATCTGAATCAAAACGAACCGAATCGTTATTATGATTTGTTATATAAATCATAGTTTTAAATCTACAGTAAATTCTTATTGGTTTGCTTCTAGTTTAGAACCACAAATATTCCAAAAAAATCCCAAACAATACATATTATTTATTTATTTTTTAATTACATATATAAATTATTAATCTCATATTAGACTTTTCATGTATTCTTTGCTTCTTCTTCAATCCCTAGTTCTGGTCCTTCAGATAAGTTTTTTGAACTCTTTTCTTTCTCATTTTTTGTTCCTTTTTTTTAGTGTGAAAGTTTTAGAGAAAGATAAGAATTTGTAAGATTAACTTGAGATGAATTTTCATCAAGTTTGAATCTATATGAATAATTAAATATATTTATTATAATTTATTATTATTTTGATTTTGCTAACATTAAATTTATATTCACCTTGCGAATTCATTTTTGTTATCAGATATTTATTAGTTGAAAATTAGCCTTCAAAATGCTGTTAAAGACTTTTAATTGTATTATATATTGAATTATTGTGTATTTGACTTAATTATTTCAAAAAATTGTTTTTTTTTTTATCTTTGAAAACTTTTAGTTATTTGTAGTTTTTAAAATATTTCGAACCCGACCAAAATTTTAGAACCTAAAATCAAAAACTAAAAAACAAAAAAGGAAAGAAAGAAACCTGAAGCTATCATGTTAGTTTGGGACTCGAATTACTCGACCGAATGCCCCACCCTAAATGAGAGAGAGTGGTAGGGCTATTTTTGGTATATTTTATAATTGAGGGGTGGGTATAGAATCTTTGCAATAGTTCACGAAAGGTTAAATACAATTTACCTCCCTAATTCCCCGTGAAAAAAATAAAGTACAATTTACCCCCTTATGAAATTTTACGGAGGGAGGTAAATTGCATTATTTTTTAAATCACAAGGGAATAAATTGTACTTTATTTGGTCACAGAGATTTTTTTACACTTTTTTATTAACACAGGAAAGTAAATTGTATTTAACCCGTTCAAGAATGTAAAACGTATTTAACCCAATTTTGAATTACCAACAAGCTCTCTTAGTTTAGTTTTGTGGGTATGGGCCTTAAGAATTATAACAATCAACTCAAAAGGATTAGGCCAATGAGGATGAAAATACTTAGCCCAATAAAATGAGGAGAAAACTTAATTTGGCCCAATAAAATGAGAAAATTACAAAATTAGCCCTTAATAAATTAAAAAATTATTAGAATATCATAATTGTCCTTATTTTTATTTTTTTTTTCTGGAAAAGAAAGAACAAAATTAAATCAAGATTCAGCAACAAATCCCGTTAAACCTTGGTTAAGAGACTCCGGTTTCGTATCGGAACATCGCCGTCGGCCCGGCCGCCGCTCGCCGTGTCAAAGCCGCCGTCTATCTCTTTTGCTTCTAATCGTGGCCAAGTCTTGGGTAATCAAATCCTTCTTCCTTGACTTTAGGGTTAGATAGAGTACTCTTACGCATTCCAAAACGTACATGCCTGTTGCAGATCAGTTTTGTGGATTCTTGTGTTTGCGTGTTGAGATTCGACAAATGATATGAAGTTGACTGTAATTTCTGAGCTATTGTAAGTTAATTTGAGGTTAACTTTGTCCCCTGATTGATTATGAAATGATATGTGAGAAGTACGGTATCAATTTCTTTTTGTGGTGAAAAGGGTGAATTTCTGCCTCGGCTCTATTTTTTACATTAATTTGGGTAATTGTGTTGTGTGAGAGCTCTCCAAACCAAAGAAACTTGATATGCTTGTTTTAGAATTATGGTAGACAAATCACAGTAGCTACTATTTATAAATTTTCGAACTGACCTGTTCATTTTCTGCACATTTGCGTTTGTTTTCGTGTTTCTTTTCTACTCTTTTTGTCTCCTTGTGTAGCTGTTTCTTTCTATCTCCATTATGTTTGCTGGCTGGTTTATGATAATGCCTTGTTTGGATTTTGTTTTAGGTTTAATTTCGATTTTTACTGAGAACCTAGTAATTCTTATTCTGATTTTGGTTCTGGTTTATGGCTTTATGCTTTGTGTTGGTCTTGTTGCTTCTTGTTCTATTTTGGTTGATTCTGAAGGACACATTTTATTATCAGCCTTTGAGACTTATTTTGCATTCTAGAAACTCATAAATTTTAATATCAGTCGTGGAAAGCATGGCCTTAAACTTCCAGTGGCTCTGTTACAGGTCTCTCACAGTGTTCTCCAACATGCTCTCTACAATTGCTCGCATTAACCTTGTGAGTTCACATCCTGAAGTTTACGACCCATGTGATGATTCGTTTGCATTAGTTGATGCACTCCTAGCTGATAGAGCTAACTTATTAGAACATCATCCTTCAATCTGCATGGAAATTGGCTGTGGCAGTGGGTATGTTATAACTTCCCTAGCTCTTCTGCTTGGGAAAGAGGATTCTGGTGCCTACTATATTGCAACTGATATTAACCCCCATGCAGTCAGAGTAACTTGTGAAACACTACTAGCACATGGCTGTCATGCTGAGGTGGTTAATACAGATATTGCATCAGGACTGGAGAAGCGCTTGTCGAGATCTGTGGATGTGATGGTAGTGAACCCACCTTATGTGCCGACACCAGAAGAGGAGGTCGGACGTCATGGTATTGCCTCTGCTTGGGCTGGAGGGGAAAATGGGCGGAGTGTTATTGATAAGATATTGCCTGTTGCCGACAAGCTCTTGTCTGATAAGGGCTGGCTGTATTTAGTTACTCTTACTGCAAATAACCCCTTAGAATTATGTCTTCAGATGAGAAAGAAAGGTTATGCTTCTCGTATCATTTTGCAAAGATCAACAGAAGAGGAGAGCCTCCATGTCATCAAATTCTGGCGAGATTTGGATACTTTGTTGGAGGCTAATGAGTGTATGGGCACTGAACAAAACAGAAAATGGACTAGCTACAGAATCCACGCCTTTTACTCCATTTTCCATATGGAAATATGGGAAACGGAATTTTAACTAGTAAAAGGTGAAGCAGGAAGTTCACCATCTAGATGGTAATGCATTTTCTCTTCTTACTGGTGTTTCCAGTGTTATCTCTTGAGTAGTGAATGCTTGAAGCAGCAAGAATCAGCCTTCGTTTTACCATCCTTTGGGGACCCAATTACCTCTTTCTTGCTTGATTATTCTCACTATCATTGTATTTGAGAAATTAAAAAGGTGTACTTTATTGCAGTAATATGACATCTAAAATAGAGAGAGAAAAAAAAGAGAATAAAATGTCGAACTAAATTCCTGTTACAATATTGATTAAGGTTAGAATTACGAAGATTAAAGTTAGTTTGAGAAAATTGGAAGATCAAATAAATTATTGAGGACGAAGCATTTTACCAAGTGAATCATGTCAAGTGTCCATTTATTGCAATTAGGAGGCTGTCTCAGTCCGGAATAACACTGACTGATAAGCAATTTTACATGTTAGTTATGTGTTGTTTCAGTTCTTGAATGGACAGAAGTTGATGGTATTTTGGTTCATCAGAAATTGATAAAGGGTTGAGCATTGTAGGCAAAAACAGTCATCTAAATCAATGGGAAAATGAAGGCCATACAAGTCTGCTTCGGTATATAAATGTAAAGAAGAATTTTGGTCTGATCAACATTCCACCATCTGCAAAAGGTGCTGGGAATATCTAAGAATTGTTCGGAAGAAAACTCAGAGATGGCTTGTTAAAATATGATCCTCAACTGTTTTATTCTTAATTAGAAAGTGTAGAACAAAATAATTACAGTTAAACTTCATGTTTCTCTGATGATCCTTGACTTTGTCCATATAGGTGCCAATTGATGCTTGTTTTCCTGGTTGAATTGATGGAAATGGACTTAGTTATTTACTTAGTCTGGAGATGATGAGACTCATTTTTCTGAAATCAACTTGGTGTTGGTTTGAGGGTCCTCCTTTGTTTTCTCTGATTTAAGGCCCTCATCCGGTTTTTATGTTTCATAAATCATATTGCATCCCAGGACAAGTTCAACTTATGGACCATGTGATATTGTAATCAATTATGTATAGTACTTCTGGACAAATACATGGCATTTTCTACATCATCTCTAATTGCTTCTGGAGTCTGCTTTGCTGTTTAGGTTGCGTCGGTATCAGTTTTCGTGCTGTTCTTCAATTTACTCGAACTGGTTTTAGTTTAGAAGTAACAGGTGAAGTTATTTTTTGTTTCCTAAGCAACTAAAAGACATGACGTTTTTCTAAGCTCATGTTACTCTGAAAACTTTGCTCGAAGCCATTTCTGCCTAACTAATCCACTGTAACCGTTGTCTCTCACGTTCATTGAATTTGTCTGAGGTTTCACACACCCGACAAGCAAGCAGAAGCACCGGCAAGTCCTTTGAACCAGATCGATCGACTTGGACATAAGGTTTAGCTTGTCATGTGCCTGTAGCTTTCCTGATGTCATAGATCACCGGATTTTGCTCTTTGGTTGAGCCTGTTTTGTTAACAAAGGACAATGAAAACCGAGTTTAGAGTAATGGCTTGAGACCCACATGTGGGTACTATGTTTCTTGTTTGTTTCCAGCAGCTAACCAGGAGAAAAGGCAGACAAAGAGGAAAACAAAAGAAGATCAAGTCATTTGAAAGAAGAGAAAACAGCCAGCCTTAGCGTCAACGATGTTTGTTTGCTAACGAGGGTTAATGCCCTATTATGGAAGTCTAGAAAAGACCTATAGATGAGTGAGACAAGTAGTCTATTATTGGTCGAGGAGATTTGTCAATATGAAAAATTCTTACTCAACCTAACTAATCACAGAGCAAGTAATACACTAATCAATCATACAACAAATGTATTGTACTTGTCATAAATTAGTTCAAACTCAACCAGACCAACTAATCCTATTAACAACAATACTTCTATGTAATCAATTGTGGTATGGGTCAAATCAACATAATTTTCAAACAAGCCATCAAATATGAAGAAACCATCCAAAATAGGGTAAAAAAATTGTGCACTTCTGTTCAATAGTTCGTACTCTGGATTGTGATTCGTTTGAAGGTTTTTTGTAAGGGAAGACCCTGAAATCCTAATTGGTACCTACTCTTGTTGGTTACTACCCTCCCATTCGATACACGAGCCAGATCAAATTGATGGGGCGAATAATTAATTCTGATATAGACAAATTAATTTACCAAGAAGAGGTTCACGAGAAAAAGTATACATAAAATTAACAAACATGGCCAAAATCAGCAGACAAATTAACGGCATAATTATACTCATTAGGCCCTAATTACAATGATTAGTAGTGTATGTAGAGTGTTTGATTGGTTGAGCACCTACCTACCTAATTACATGACAAAACACTTGCAAACAAATACGAGACAATTAGTTCAATTTGTTTTGTACTGAGCTGCAATAAAATGCATGATCACAGAGGAAAGACTGGACAAGTAGAGTCGGCAAGGAGCAGAACAAGAACAAGAACAAGAGCAATCAATCACATGCAAAGCGCGACCGAATCCACTGAGAGTTGAGAAAATTTATGTACGTCCATCGAAATTAAAAACAAACTTTACCACGAGAACATTAACATCAAATTTATGTGAGAGGTTTAACTTGCTAGATTAATGCCTTGTTGTGTGTCTGTATCTATATATGATGCCACTGATTATATTCGATATTCCTCGTCTTTTTAATTGGGTACATTGGGTTTTAATTTGATTGAATGTAAAATTCTGAATTTGTTCATATTTGAATTAATTATACGATAAGTAAAATATACTTATTGTGTAATTGAAGTACAAATAAAAAAAATAATTAATCATATAACAAATATAATATAATATATATATATATATATAATGTGATTTAATCAAATATAATTTGAATTAAAATGTTAGTACATGCAACGGAACCAAAGAGGGGTAGGGAATAAGAGAATCTAATACTGTATCAGTGTCTGTGTCTGTGTCTGTGTTGGGAAACTGCGAATTAATAGATTCTTTCTTTCTCAATTCATTAAAAAAAAATTAAAAAAAGAAAGAAAGAAAATGAAAGAGATTGAGTGATGTGGACTGCGAGAGAGAGAAACGTGAACACCCATTCTTACTGTTCCCCTCTCAAAACAGTGTCAGCTTTGGCGGGAAGGGAACCCCCAAACTTTACTTAACAAATAACTTTTTTATATAATCATAATTATTATACCTCCATTCTTCTAATTTGGTATTAAATCCAAATTTGTATGTTTAGTTTATTTTATTTGTAGTAAATTTAATGAAAATATAATATTAATGAATTTGATAGATTTTAAATAACAAAATATCTATCTTTTATATGAAAGTAATACTAAAAAAATACTAAATATGATTTTTAAAATTATAAAAAAATTAGACTGAAGAAAACTTATTAAATAGAATTTAGTATATTAAAAAAATATTTATAATTATACAAAATCTTAAAAAAGAAAAAAAGAGAGTGAGATAATAAAAGTAATTTTGAGGTCCCCAAAGCTACGCCACTTTATTGCTTTTACTGCACACCCCATGCTCTTTCACTTTCTTCACCACCTTCCCTCTCTCTCTCAATTAATATAATCCATCATGGTCTCAGATAAAATTAATATAAAAATTTAAATTTTAACCACAGTCAATCAAAATTCGCGGATGATCACAATAATCGCCACACTTTTTAACTTTAACAAGCATTTTGGCCTGACTTGAAGAAACAACGGTTAATAACCATTGTACAACTATAATTAATTAATATTTCACTATAAATGTTTACATTCCATGGGTAGGTAGCTGTAAAAGCTCGCATGTGTGCATTGTAATCCCTATGTGAATGATGAGAGAATTGCACTGTTTTATTCCAAGGATGGATGAATGTTAGATGTAGAGGACAGAATTTAAGGTATGGAACAAGAAGTGCAACAAAAGTACATATGAAAATGGGGTTTAAGGTTATTAACATTGAATGCCATATAGAATATAAAAAAAAAAAAAAAAGAATTTATTTTGAACTGGTAAATGAGATGAGATGATAGGATAGGAAGGGAGAGGTAGAGACAGAGACAGGTAATAGTAGTCGATGATGCCTACGTTTCAGTAATAAAAACCTCTATACCTATACACCTATGCCTGCTCAAACCCAATGGACCACTACCTTTCAGTAAAGGTATCCCATGTACTAACTAATTAATTAATGTATGCGCATATAATAACTATTTCGATTTTGTCTCAAATCGGCTCTTTCCAATATACATATAAATCTAATTCCAATCCAAGCTTTGCTTATCTCATTTTTATCAAACCTAACAAGTGTAAAGTAGTTGCGATTTTTATATATATGGGAGTATATTTTAACAACTCTCCAATTACTAAATCCACAACAGTCTTTATGATTTTCAAATAATTAATTTAAAATCTTTACGATGCAACTCCAGTGTATTTTAGATTTTGACATTTATGGATTCACTTTAATTATTTGATCATTTTGGCGTATGTGCTTTGTAAAAATCATAAAATTGAGAAAAATTTATATATAGTTGTCCTCCATGCAACAGGTACAATTTTTTTTATTATAGTATCCGTACGACCTTATATTTTCTTTTTTCTTTTTTTTTTAAGACCTACATAACTTAAAAGAGTTGTAACCAGGGTCATGTCGATGTATTTTATTACGGTGATTTGTTTTGTAGGCTTACAATCGAGAAAAAGAAAATCAAGTTGTATTCATATATTCATTTTTAAAGACTTTGTTTCGCAATTTCGATACCAGCAAAAATTGAGTTTAAACACATCAAATTGATTAATTATATGTAACTATAATTGTACTTATTATTTCATTATTCATTATTTGTAAAGTATTATACATTAATTACACAATAAACATATCATATTCTTTACATGATTAACTTTTAACTTAGTGGAATTTGATTCGAAATAACATTCCCACTAAGGTAGATGTTTTGTTCTTTGATGAATCAAGAAAAGGATCCCAGAAGGGATAGATTTCTTCAATAAAGTCATCATAATTTTGCTAATAAAATACTTTATTATCCAAATTGTAATGTAATGTAAGAATAACAGGTCATCAACCTTCAAAATTGTGATGATTAGGGCTTCCCCAAATTACAAGATTTGAACATTTTCCTTGCCTGTTTTTGCATGTTTATTACAAATACCTTAATTCACACCCAAAACAAAAACATACCTTCTCCATTCATCATCAATCCCTTATATATATTATAAAAACCCAAAAATGGCTACAAAAATATTCTATCTAACTTTCATGTTATACATTATGAGTATTATATACACACAATTTGTATCGTATATAATTAAATTTAAAATTTTATTTATTTTTAAATATTATCAATCATATAATAACATAACATGAATCAATATTGATAGTAAATTCTCGGAAATTTTGAAAAATAAAAAAAAAATGATTTTTTAACAGTAAAAAACAGAAGAAATATTCTTTGCGTATAAATATATAAATAAATAAAAACAATGAGTTGTACAAAATGAAAAATTCGAAAGCGCCCAAAAATCTTGGCCTATGATTTCAAGCAGCTTTTTTATTCCCATACGGTGGCTAATGTATACCACGCGCCGCCATGTTGCGCGTATACCGATCAGTTATGATTACAGATCTGTATCTCTTAATAACTGAGACCTAATAATCTTGATTGATTAACGCCCATCTTCAACTCCTATCCTTATTTTATTTACAATCATCTAAGTAATTAGATTAAACATGAAAAAAAGATTAGCTCAGACCCTTTACACGTGCGTCAGAACTCCGCTAATGAGACGTTATTTCGACACTCATCAAGCGACGGCGAACACAGCGGCGACGCCGGCAGCTTTAGCTTCTGAAAGTACTCCCGTATGTCAATCCCACCCTCCCTCGTCTCGATGTCGTCCCTTGACGGCAAGAACGGCGGCCGTAAAACTTCCGTCAGCAAATCCCACCCAACCCCGGAAGAAACTCGTGCTCCTTAATCTCGGACGCGCCCCTGCGGTACCCCAGGCGGCGCGTGGGGTCCTTGTCCAGCAACTTCCCTATCAAGTCTGTTAGTGCATTGGGCTTTCCGATGAACTCTGGCTCCGCCAATAGTATTTTCCGGAACGTCTCCTTCCGATTCTTCCCCTTAAACGGTGTCGACCCGTACAGCATTTCGTAGCAAAGAACTCCTAGAGCCCACCAGTCGACGGCGAATTCATGACCATCACCTCGTATAACCTCCGGCGCCACGTATTCCTCAGTGCCCACGAAAGAATTCGAGCGCTCGTTTGTTGAAAAATCGTTGGGGTTTCTCCGGCTAACGGGAGAAACACGTGCGCTTTTTGCTTTCTTCAACCCCTTCTTGTTGTGGAAACCGTGGTTTCCTCCTCCTCTTTTGGGAACTACGAAGCGCGTGATCTTTCTATTCATCGGCGGATGCTTCACCGGCTTTTCTTCCTCAGGATCGGAATAAAAGTTCGGATGACCGGATTTTCTCGGGACCAAGTCACGTGACAAGTCGAAGTCCGTCAGCGTCACATGACCAGACTGTTGGACGAGGATGTTTTCCGGCTTGAGGTCTCTGTAAACAATGCCTCGCTCATGGAGGTGTTGGAGAGCGCAGATGATTTCAGCCAAGTAGAAGCGAATGACGGCCGGAGAGAAAACGTGGTCGTTTTGGCGGTAGCGGAGCACGTTGAGGTCACCGCCGGGGCAGAAGGGGATGGCCCAGTAAATGAAGTCTTGAGTCTCCGAGGAGCCAATGAGGTGGGGCAAAAAGGGGTGAGAGGCGGCAGCAGAGAGACGGCTGAGGACGGAGATTTCGTGGCGGGCCCGGCGGTCGGCATGGTGATGGAGGGATGATGACTTCTCCACCACCTTGAGGGCGAAGGGTTGGTGGCGGGAGTTGTCGTAGACGAGGAATACTGTGCCGGTGGCACCTTTGCCGAGTACTTTGATGGCACGGAGGTTGTCTATATGGAGGTCCAGCGGCGGAGTATTGTCTGTATGGGTATCCCTATCCATATCGTATTCCTCTTTCTGAAACAAAAGAGAGAATGGTAATGTGTTGATGATAACAAGTAGGACAGACACACAGGATATATATATATATATATATATATATATATATATATACAGTATACACACACGCGCGCACATACAGACAAGAGGGAGAGAAGGGGGTTATGTATGTGTATGTGTCTATCTATGACTATGAGATAGTGGCGTAGGTTAACAATATTCGGAGTTCGTTATTTACATGTGTGTTTCTTTTGTTTTTTTGATTTCGTACATGTGTGTGTGTATCTTTTGCCAATTATACTTTGGCACCAAAATTTTTTAGTATAATTACGGGTTTCGGGGTATTGTTAATATCTTTTATTTTGAAAAACATAAAAAGTATGTATTTTTGCCTTATACTTAACCAATATTTTTTTTATACTTGAAAAAAAAAATTTGAGGCACTATATTTGTGATTGAAAAACAGATCTTTATAATTGTATACATCCCATTGTAAAGATATGATATATATCGGGTATTTTGATTAGAAAAAATTAGTTTGATATGTGATCAATAATAAGTCAATTGGGTATAAATATTAATTTTATATAAATATCAGCAAATTTGATAATTTTTTACTAACGAATGAGTCTATTTATTAAATAAAAACAAATATCATAAAAGTAATTTTTAAATCAAAGAATCTCTACTAGTAAATACTAAATCAAGGGAGATGGTATAGTTATCTCGTTTATTTATTTTAAATTCTGTTACATTTTTTTGTTTTATATCATATTATGTATATATTTTTAAAATAAAACAATAATATATATGTATTCATGATGCGTATATGCTTAAATATAATAAAATTTAAAAATAAAAAATTCAATTCATATAATTATACACCAATATTTTATGTTTTTAGGATGACAAATTCTTGAATTTTTTATGTAAATTTGTCTATATATACCAATATTTTTATATTAATGATTGAGATTTGACTGTTTTGGATTTTAGTAAAAGTGTTGAATGTTAATTGATTTATTTACTTTCTCGAGGGAAAAACTGTTGTTTATTTTGTAGAAGCATTTTGTTGTTAATTCAAATTTGAAGTATTTCTTTCCATTTTTAATAGTGAAATGCTTAAACACTATTACATCATATATATTGCAAGTAATAATAGCTTAAGATTCAAATATTAGTAATAAATAAATAAAATATCGACACCACATTGTAATATTAATTAACGACTCAAACACACTCGATATACTCAAAAAAATTTACTATATTTAGTTGATTAAATAAAAATTAAAAATAATAAATTAATAAAATCAATAAAATGAATTAATTAACCACAAATATGAATGAATAATTATCATTAAAGTCAATTGGTTAAAGGATGGTTCTTTTATGCAATAAATAAGACATTGAGGGTATTTAATTTAATTCGTACATATTTCATCAATCAAAATAATTATTTCAAGGGTCTCTCGTTTAATATGATAAATGCTATTATATTTAAAAAAATATCATTATAAGTAAAAATGACAAGAATATCCACGTCATCCTATGATTATGTCATTAATGGAACCCAACTGCTACCCACACACATACCTTCAAATTTTGTGAACATTTCACACACACACACACACATAAACATTATGTACAATATTTTAAAAATATATATATATAGGTGATACAAAATCATATTAATTTGTGACTAAAGAAAAAGACATAATAGAATTTTTTGTTGTTATCGACAACCAAACGAGAACCAGAAACTTTGATTATCCTATCAAATTATTAAATTATCTGTGATCAAAAAACGACAACCACATAAAAACAATTGACTAGAGATGACGAAATTGTATTTTTGCATCAATCATCATAATGGTCATCTCATATGCATAAACACCAGTGCAGAAAGAAAAAGAAAATCAAAATTTGAATTTTTCTTTCTACGTCAAGTTAGGAAACATGAATAAAATACGCTCGTTGTGCGACTTGGTCATCCGATTGTTTGGAATATGATCAGATTGTTTTATGGTCGGGAGCAGTTATTTATTCTTCTCGATTTTTTTTTATGAACCACTTTTTTATTAAATTAATTTGTAACAGAAGATTTGATTGAAATGTGGTGCACATAAAAGAAATAAAAGATAGAATTACAGGTGTGTGTATAGCTGCTCTCATCCATCATTCATGTTAGGTCATTCAAAGTACCCCTATGAGTTGTCTTGATAAATGGCGCGCATGTTTTTTAAATAGGAAAAAGATGGGGGGGCACACGTGCAAGATGTTCTTTTAGCTTTTAGTATGAGACAAAGGGTGGGTTGTACGGTTATCAATTAATCACATGGCCCTCCCCATGATCTTTGGGAAATTTCAACTCTGCCCCAATCCATGCGTGTCTTTGTAATTGTAGGAATGTTGTTGCCCTGTCACTCTCCAATTTCTTGTTTTATTAATATTTATATATCACCCCATGAACAACTGTTATTTATGATTTTTCCACAATTTGATGGAATAATATATATTTTTTATACCAATCATAATCAAGAGATTATGAGTTCGAATCCTACTGATATAGGTATTTAGTCTTTTTTGTAGCAGTATTTATTTGATTTAAATTTATCAATTAATTTAAAAATATCAATACATTGTGTACTGAATGTTGTGATCATACGATCGTTGATTTCGAAATATAAATGTATGTATATAAAAAAAAATTCATATTTGTTTATGATTGATGCATTTAAGGGCAGCATGTGGGCTGCAGCAATGGGCGAAAATATAATATGAATTGACTTAGATTGGTCAGGTATAGTGAGTTGCATGAGGCATTATTATTTAGTCTTATCTCACCAATTAAAATTCAATCAACCATAATTTAGAATCTCAATAATTAGAGGAGGTATAAGTCTGATTTAATTAATCATAAATTTCTGGTCTCAAAAATTTTAAAATATTTAGATTTGAATTTCTCTATATTTGTAAATAATTTATCCACTTTTTTTTTTTTTTTTTTTTGCAATAACTAATTGATAATTTGTTAGATAAAAATTTTTGTTTGATAATTTTTATTAAAATATTAATATTAAATGATCCCTTTTTGAATAATTTAAATTTTTTAGATGATGATCATTTAACATGATATTAAAATCAGACCAAATAAAATAATTTGACTTTGAATCTCATTGTCGTAAAATATTAATATTAAATTATTATACTAAATTTGAAAATGGGCTCCACGATTTTGCCTCAAATAATTAACAAGATGTATACCTCAAATTCTATCTAAAAATTAGAAAATAATATAAGACTTAACTTCTCATTAATTTGCAATTATATATATATAAAAAAGTCTAATATTTTCCTCGTTAAAAGTAGTGACCAAACATCGATCACCCTTTTTGATTAATAGTGATAAATAAATTTTAATTTCAATACACTGAGCAATACTCCAATCCAATCAATACATTACTATGATCGACAATGATAAATAAATTATAATATCTCATATAAAATGAAACGAACTATCACATTTAAGTAAACTGATCAGATAAATACCATAGGTTGATTGGGACTTGAATTCGAACTTTTTTATGAGACTTCGATCTTAACCATTAGGCTAAGACATGATCGGTAAACATGGATCCTCTTACTTGCATAAATTTGAGTAACCTAGGATTATACTGATTAGTTGGCTAATTGCATATAATAAAATGATATCAAACATTGTGCATAATAATACTATGAAATTTAAAAAGGTTTTGTGGACGTTTGGAGATTTCATTGGCCGCACGTTTATGATTATTTTTATAATCCAATTAAGATTATTAATTATATAATTAATAATTATTGGGGTTTGTTGATTAATTTGCTATGATGTAATTAGTTATAGATGGGTGGTCTACTTTACATTTTTTACCTACTATAATTAATTAAAGTAATAATTGAAAGGGAATACAATTATGATGATTGATTTTTTTTCTCCCTTTTTTATTGTTAGTTATGTAATTATTATTTTTATTTTATTTTTTATTTTTGAGGGTCATGAAAGTTTTTTTTTTTTTTTTTTTTCCACACGAAATATATGATGGGCAAGTTGATTAGCTTACTGGCTACTCAAATTTTGTGGTTGCTTGTTACAAGGTAGAGTAAAAATCTAGGCTCATAATTATGAGGTATTTGAGATCAATTTGACCTAATTCAGTTAGCGAAGTTGAGACATCGTGATTTTAGAGGTCATGGGTTCGAACTTCGTCAGGTGCGTAGGATGTTATCTGCTGTATAATAGAAGTTGGTTTACTACATAGTAGAAGTTGTTATTTAGTGTAATGGTAGGTGTTATGATTATTGTAATAGTATTTTACAATAGGTGTTATGATTATTGAAATAAATATGAATGATTGTACTTGTAATTGATTTATTAATTAATAAAAAAATTCATCGCTCTTACCTCAAAAATAAAATAAAATTATGAGGCATTTGAGAACTACGTACATAGATATTTTGTTTACTTTTAATAATAGTGTGTTGATTCTTTATTTGTTTTAAATTTATTGATTGATTTAAAAATATTAATGTATTATATACTGAATGTTGTAATATATTAGTTGATTTATAAAAATATCAAGATATTATGTACTAAATATTGTATTATATTAATTGATTTAGAAATATGGATATATTTTCAAAAAGAATTACGAGATATCTATATCATCTATTATTGATGATAACATAAATAATTCGTATTTAATTTCCTCCTACACACTCACTCATGCTTGTGTGTCTAAGTTTGGCTGATAATTGGGATTTTTAAATATATTTGATGAAAGTTCGAGAATTCACAATTAAAAGGTTGTTGCTATATTTTCCAACATTGTAGGGATAAATTGCATTATTGCTCATTTCTCAAACTATTAGGATTTTTTCGCTTATTTTTCAAATCACAGAGGGTAAATTGCATTTTAAAAAAAATGAATAAAATTATACAAAATTTCAAAGTTCGACTAAAATTTAACTAAAATTAATAAATAATGTAGTTGCCTCAATTCAATTTGTATACACCTTAAGAGGTGGGTGTGGGTGTGGTTGAGGCCTAAAAACTTCGACTCCGTGAATGTGGGTATTATTTTATTTATTTTTTGTCTCGTTTGAACATAATCGTTGATTTAAATTTATTAATTTATTGGGTCAATTTTAAATATAAGTATATTGAATGATGTGATTAATCAAATATTATGAAGAAAAAATAAAAGAAAAGAAAAAACCAAAAAAAGTGGGGGGTGGGGGAGTTGGGATGTTATTATCCCAGGAGAGTAAGCATTGTTGGAAAGCAGAGGTAGGCGAAGAATTTATTCCAAAGCCTGCTTTTGATAATTTGTCGGTCTTTCCTCTAACACCTCCACATTATTCAAATATGCCAAATTCTTACAACTCATGGACGTATCTACATATATGTCCTCTCACTCACTCCACTCCTACCTTTTCACATCTGCCCAAACTTTGTAATAAAATTTAATGTAAATTAGAATCGGGCTCTTTTGAAATTTTTCATAATCACAAATATTTTATTATAATTTAAAAAATTACAGATACTTTTAGAATTAAAGATTATCTAATAAATACCCCTTATAATGAATTGTCATTAGAGGTATTTGTTAGAAGGATGTCAATTCTGATTAAAGAGCATTTATAATTTTTCAAACAATAAGAAGGTGTTTGTAATTACAACAAATTTTAGGAGAGTCCCTTGTAATTGTTCCAATTAAAATTTTAGGGATATGGCGTATTTGTCATATGCCCGTCAATTCCAATGGGTGTATTTGTGATTTTTTTAGTATTATAATTAAAATAAATTTTAAGAAAACACATTCTAATTTACCCTTAATATAAATAATAAAAAATATACAATTAATGGGCTTCTTAATTAATATTGATCTTTATTGTTCAACAATTTTACAATAAATATATATTGATAGAAATATATTCTAATTAGGGGCAATTAAATAGACAAAAAAAAGGGGGCACAGTGAAAATGTGAAGTTGTGTGATATGATGATTAGGGTGGAGGAAAAGGCAAGCTTCCACCTAAGTTAAAGGTGAAAAAAGAGGATGTGTTTAATACTAAAATGCATGTCCAACTTGGAAACCTATGTTTTGGACACTTTGATGATGCTTGTCGGCCATCTCACTCTCCCTCCACTAATTCTAATTCTAACTCTAACTTCTTTCATATTACAAATATTTTTTGTCAAATCATAATAAATAAATACAACTGATTTAATGCATCAAATTTCATAAAGTCAATTTATCCCACTTTCCTTTTTGCAACTTCTTTTCTTATCAAATAAATAAATATATATATATATAAAGTGTGATGGAATAGGTGTAGTGTGTGTGCATAAAGATGTAAGTCTAGTTTTTTTAGTATTGACACTGATGATATTTTTTATGATTTGAAAAATTCCATATAGCATTCATGGCGTTTGTTTTTATCTAATAAATAGAGTTATTTATTAGTAAAACTTCACGGAATTTGGTGAAATTAGTAAATAAGCTGAATGAAAATTCATATTTGACACCTGATTGACTTATTACGTATTTATTGTAGGTTAAACAGATCTTTTTTTTAGCTAAATATGGCATGAAAATTATACCAAGTACATTTAAACATCTTAAGATGTATGAGCTTATAAAAATATTTTAAATAAGCTTAGCGTGAATTCATATTTTGTCTTCAATATTCTGCAAAATATTCCATCGTTTTCTGAAGCCACACTAAAGATTATATTTTAATAAATATATGTGGGATTTGGATAAAAAAATTCAAATAAATTCAAAGTTAAAGAACTTGAAATATATCAATGATCAATAGAATATAGTTCAGATATAAATGAAACTCGTACCTTCAAATTCATCGATCTAAATACAGTGCTGAATAAATATTAAATCAACACTCATAATATTAATAAATCCTAAATATTATTTAAAAAAAATCTCATAATTTTGTCCCTTGTTTAAATAAAGATGCATTGGCCCAATCAAAGGTGATTGATACTTAGGATTTTCCGCATGAAAAAGGGGAAATTAGTCAACAATTGAGGCACTATTAATGGCTACAAAGGGTGTCGTCACCACCACATTATTAGGGCTGGTTTTGTGATAACCATTTGGACTAATGCATGCAAACAATTCAAGATAATATCATTTAATTAATTAAAAAAACATTGCTTGAAATTAATTAATTTTTATAGGTCTGCAATAAAGTATAGAAAATGCCAAAAGGAGGATTGATTGTACAAGAAATTCAGAAAGAAAAGGGATCGATCAGATATTAAAATACAAGTTGTTTTCAAGTACTTGAAGGGACACTCATCCCTTCAATAATTGTCCAAAATCAGACATTACATTTGTATATTAATGATTTCTCCAAAAAATTGGTCTTAATTTGTGGAGTGATGAATGCGTACACCATCATTGGGTTCGATTTAATTTTCTAATTTTTAATATTTTTATGATATGATCTTGCATGATAGTATTGTGGGTAAATTACAACTATAATTTTTTTAAAAATATTTGGTATAGTTACGAATATTTGTTGTTGTTTGAAAAATTATAAATATTTTCTTCAAATAAAAAATAATTATGTAGCCCCTAAACAGTGAGTTGGACGAAACTACTTTATTCTTGCTGATTTTTTTTTAAAAAAATCATTAAAAAAAAGATTTGAATAATATATATATTATATATATATATATATATATATATAATAAATTGAGGATGTATAGAGTAAATAATCCACAGAGAATATTAGTAGATATAGAAAATTCTAGAAAATATATAAACTTGTAATTTATAATCCAAAAGGGCATTTCAGTTAGTTCACCACAAAAATCGACTGAAAACCTAATAGAGGATAACGAAATGGGCTCTTTATTAGACGGACACTAAATTCAAGGGTGTATTTTTAATTAAACTTCAAGGGAGGTTGTTGTAATTTATCATAAAATTATAGTATGCAAGTTTCATTAATAACATGATACGTATTGTTTTTTCAGCATTAATTAATGAATGAATATGTGAATATGAATTGGGAGACGAGTGAGTCAATGAGGCCTAATTAAATTGACGAAGTTGGAGTTCTATAGCTATAATTAAGTTTGTATGTTCGTGTGAGCGGTAGGTCTATTTTAATAAGTAGTTATTGATTAGTTTATAAATCTCTAATATATTAATTGTTAATAATTTGAAATATATGAAATAGATAGAGTTTATAATAATTATGTTATTGAAATAGATAGATGAGAGTGATGATTGCATAGCAAAGGCTCCTCTCGTGCACATTTGCAGGCAGGAAAGGAAAAATGGACGGTGTGATACACATCTGGCACCCATTTTCTTACACACATATATATATTCATCTAACTTTTCTAAAAAAGAAACCCACAAATCTTTCTATTCTGAAAAGAAATAAAGTGGCAAATGTATGTTGCTCACTCCACTCACCCCCCACCCCCAACATGCACACTTATTTCTACATATGTAAAGTGAAAAATAATTTTTTTTATTTTTATTTTTATCGATCCGACATTCTTAAATTATTACCTGAAACATCACGATTTTATCTTAAAAAATCATCTTATTAGGGCAAGGGATATTTAAGGTTTAAGTCTCCCGTTTCCATTTGATGTGGGATGATATAGCACAATAGCCATCATCATAAAAAGGGTGTTTGGCTAAACTTATTATCAAAAACCGTAGTGATATATAATTACACTCTCCTCCCTTGAAGTTTGGTGTAATGTCTTCTGTTATTTGAAAATTTACATCTAGTATTTTTTATATTTGATTTCATCTAACAAATAATCATTTCATTAATTAAAATTTATCGAATGTGCTGATATTAACAAAAAAATCAAATAGAAATACATATTTACTCTTAATTGACTTATTATTGATTTATTTGCAGGTCAAATAAATATTTTTTATGACAAAGTTACAATTATACATCTTCACACGTTAATGAATGTGATGAGGTATATCTTCATCGTTATAATAGTAGTTTGGTCAGAAAAAAATTGTTTAATCTATAATAAGTTAGTAATAAGTCAATCGAGGATAATCATCAATTTCATTCAGATTTTTTGTTAATATCAATAAATTCAGTAAATTTTGATTAAATGAGAGACCTATTTGTTAGATAATGTAAACCTCAAGGGTACTAGATGTAACTTTACAAGGGGTCTATATGTAATTATACCAAATTTTAGGGGAAAAACTTATAACCTCATACATCTTATAATTAGACGGTTTTGCAAACTTATAATATATTAGATATTGCTTTTAAAATAAGTTCATAAAGTGTTTGGATAAAATAAGATTATGAAACTTATAAAATATTAGAAATGACAGTTTTTGTTATTAATCTGAAGTAATTTGTTAAGATCTTAGAAATAAATGAGCAACTCTTTACTCTTTCTTTAAAAAAAAATATATATAAAGTTTATAAGCTCATAATAATTTATGTTATCAGCTCTGGAATATCTAATAAGATATTTCAAAGAGCTTATAAACTCGTTCAAAGTCTCTTTTTAACAAGAAACTTAAAAAAAATAGATAATACCTCATATCACGAGACACAGATCACATTATACTGCATCAAGTACCTTCTTCTTTTTCTTTCTTTTTTTTTTCCTTTTTTTTATGCTTATGGCTTCTGTTGTAATTGATGGCATAGCAGAAGACTAGTGGGAAATCATTCTAGACTCTATATATATATTATATATATATATATATATATATATATATATAAATTAAAGCAAAGTTTTATTAATTATTCATGTCATTATTATTTTTCCTTTTTTTTCTAGGTGGGGTTTGGGTGGGGGGTATAAGATTGTATGAATTTATGAAAATTCCCCCGTGTGTTAGTTACCATAGTCATTCTTGCATAATAATTAATCTCTCTATCTCTCTCTGTCTGTCTGTCTGTATATATGTTATTATTGTCCAATCCATTGTAGCACTACTCCTACTCCACTCAACTATTATCATGTTTACCGTAGACGTTAATACTCTACACTTTCAGCAATTTCGATTTTTCATTTTAATTTATTTAATATTTCATTCTTATATTATTTTCTTCAAATTCGACTGTACTCGCAGGTCTCGTGTACATCATACGTGTAAGAAAGTTTTACAAGTAAATTTTGGATTGCCCTAAAATAAAAAATGAGATAGTAAAATCGTAGACTTTGGATTATTTTTTATTTAATCATTTTATCGAAGATATGATGAATCGATAGTTTGATATATCACTTAACTATTAAATTATAACCTACGTACAGAGATACAACAAAACATTACAAATTCACGGATCACATTTGGTAAAAATTGAATATAACTTCAGAAATAGCAGAGTCATGGAACATCAGCCTCGGCCTCGGTCAAAACATTTCCTTTCTCCATGCTGATGAAGCAAAATCCCATTAACTTCTTTCTTTTCTTTTCTCTGGATATAAAATGAGAAAGTGAGGGTGACATCTTACAGGGTCGACAAAGAGGATTAATGTATATATTTCACGTGTGTCAATCATGGTCCCTATAGTTGACTGATTATTGTCGAAAATCAAAGTCTAATCAAAATATGTGGGGCAACGTTCGACTTTAATTATTAGGCCACAATGATTGATAATGCAAAAATTCATAATTGAGAATAAAAAGCTTTAGCATTAATAAATTAATTGAATTGACATCACTCTCATCGTTGAGAGAAAGCATCCTGGTCCCCAACTCTATTGTGCTAAAAAAGACAATAAAAAACCTCGGCAATGAGGAACTTGTTTGCTGGGCTTCTTTAGTTATACCAAGACATAAACAGGGCCAGAAGCCCAGTGGACTACAGACACACTAGTCCCGGGACAAAAAAGAACTTGGTATTCCATTTGGGCCTTTATTGTCCATTATTTTTGGCCCAAACATTAAATTTATAAAAAAGTGAAGTCCTTGCTTTATTGGGCTTGATTTAGGGTCCAATAAACATAGTAAGAAAAGGACCATAATGTCCCTATAGATCACAAAAATATCAAATCAATACTAGATTCACGTATTTTTATTTGAGTTGGACCATTTGAGTTTCACTTAACTTGATCTCGACGTAGGATGCACACTAGGTTTATTATGCTCAACTTTACTGATTATTTTGATGTGATTGGTTCAAGTACAATACTCTTAAAAATACTCAAACAAAAGATCAGGTATGTAACTACTACCTTTTTTCTAACTTCCTTACTGGAACGATTTTACTAATTTTATTATCAAAGAGTTATAATTGGGCCCGCAATCATCGACTACAATACTATAAATGCAGAAATGATATGTTGGATCGGGGATTGCATTGATCCATACCACCACACTAAATACCATATGAGAGGTCAAATCGTTCCACAATCCCAAATCGATCTTCGGATTAGGCCTTAGGTCCTCATTTCCTTTTGGGTAAATTGCATAACACCCCCCTATGTTTTTAAATTTTAGCTAAAAACCCCCTGTGTTAAAAAAATAGGTAAAAAAACCCCTGTGTTATATAAAATACAGCAAAAACCACCTCTCCGTTAGATACTAACGGAGAGTATGCATCACTTGCCTATTGTGCGAGTGGGTCTCATTTTTTGGCATTTTTTAGATTAAAAATGTCCATTATACCCCTTTCCTTCATATTTAAATATATTTATATTTCTTTCATATTTAAATATATTTTAAATTCATTTATTTATATGATTATTTTATTTAAATATATTTAATTAATTTAAATTATTTATTAAAACCAAATATATTACAATAAATTATATTTAATTATAAAATGTACCAATTTAATATAAAAACACTTAAAAAGTATATAAATATTTTAAAAATTAAAATTTTGAATTTGAAAAACACAATACAAATTTAATATAATAAAATTCACTTTTCAAATTAAAAGTTTAGATGCAATATAAAAATCACTTATAATATATATTATTAATTCAATTAAATCATTATTAATTTAAATATCTTCTATTTATTTATAAATAATACTAAACACCAAAAAAGTAATAACAATTATTTTAAATTATTTATTTATTATAAATAATATTAAAATTAAATATTAGAATTATTTAATATTTAAATCTAAAAAAATTAAATTATTTTTATTTTACTTTAAAAAAAAGTTTTTTTTTTTTTAATCATCTTCTCCGTCGCCGGCCAGTAGTGGCGGGCGACGGCTCCTGGGCGACCTCCAGGGCGACCTCTGTCGCCAGATCTGGCCGCCGCCCCTCCAGAAGAGGGCAGCGGGAGCGACAACAAAAGGGGCGACGGCCTTTGTGAGTGGGCGACGCCGCCGTCGCCCAACCCAAAAGTGTCTGGGCGGCCGCGCAACTGGGGAGCGACTCGCCGTCGCCCTCTCTGTGGTGACCGGCGGGTATGGCGGGGGGGAGGGGGTTTGTGGGGTGGGCAATGGGGGAAAAAGGGTGGCGGTGGCGGTAGTGGTGGTGGTGGTGTGGTGGTAGGTGGCGGTAAATTTTTATTTTTTATTTATTTATTTCAATTGCTCATATATTTTAAATTATTTAAGATCTGAGTCGTTCATTTTTTACAATTGAAGATCAATAGTTCATATAAAAAGGGTACAACGGACAATTTAACAAAAAATTAACACCGTTAGTATTGATTTAATGGAAGGGGAGAGTATGCAACATTTTGAAAAACACAGGGGGTTTTTTGCCTATTTTTTTAATACATGGGGTTTTTAGTTAAGTTGTGAAAACACAGGGGGGTTCTATGCAATTTACCCTTTCCTTTTTCCTTCCCCCCCCCCCCCCCCAAACACACACATTTTTCCTTAATAATTTTATAAAATATCACATTATTATTAATTCTTACACGGGTTGAATGCAGTTTATTCCTATTATATGTTAAATGAGCAAATTTTCCTCTATAAATAAATTAGCAAATTACCCCCTGTGTTTAAAAAATAGAGTAAATTACTTTTATTAATAGTTCAGATATAAAATAATTTTCTTTTTTTTTAAAACACAGAAGATAAACATCGGAGAAAAACAACCCTTAATAGAAAAACTTTGTTTATTGGCAATCAGCAAGAATTTTAGCAAATTTTAATGACAATTGAAGCTGGATTGTTCTATGATCAATTTGGTGCATATATGTTTAATACAGGATAATGCAAAATTATTATCCGTAGTTAGGTTGCCAATCGCCACAAGTTGGTCAAATTTTATTATAATAGTTTTGTTCTGCTCAATTCCATTTAGTGTACGTAACATTTGAGGATGCATTTGCTGAATTCCATATATTTATTTTGGTACATACTAGTCGTCGTGACACATAATTTTTATGTACGTATAATATACCAACACATTACATTTATTACAAACGAAAATTTTGAATGATGTAGATAAAACATTTTATATTGGTTGCAAACGAAGAGCTTGAATGGTTGATAAGCACCAAAATCTCATCTCCCTAACAAGACTTATATAAAATTAAAATAAATAATACATCATACAATAAAACATGGATCGAATCACAAATCGTGTCAATCTATATAGATTACTTAGCCACCAATAAACAAACACCAACGCTGCCACGCCACGCAACCACCTTGTCCTATAATGTGTCTCTCTGTCCGTCTGTCCCACTATTTTTTAAAATCTAATTTCATACAAATTTTGTACCACTCATTTAGGTACTCTCCAACTTAATTTAATTCTTCCATGTATTATTTTTTGGGCACTTTAATATTTTGTGCCAAATCCAATAATTCACATAGATGTGGTCATTGTTGGGAAACAACTTCTGTTTTTTTGTGATAATAAACACTTATATAATGTGACTAGAGTCAAAATCTAACACTTGAATTGTTATATGATTTAAAATTTAAAATTACATAATTACTAATAGTAATGATTTTTAGTACATGGATTGTTATTAATTATAGGGATAATTATACTTCCTGCCTATGAAGTTTGGTGTAATTATACGTAAATATCTTATAGTTTGAAAAATTACATTTAATATTGATGAGGCTTGCTTTAGTCTAATAAATAAGTCATTCTGTTAATTACAATTTAGTGAACTTGTTGATATTAACCAAAAAAATTGGATAAAAATATATATTTACCCTCGATTGACTTATTTGATTTATTGTAGGTCAAATAATTTTTTTTATGGACAAATTATCTTATATATTTTCACATGTTAATGCATGTAATGACGCATATCTTTACTATTATAATGACAGTTTAGTCGTAAAAAAATTATTTGACCTGCAATGAAAGCAATCCTCAAAAGTATTAGTTGTCATTTTTCAGATTACAAAAAAAATTATATATAACTGTACCAAAGAGAAATATAATTATTCCTTAATTATAATAACAGTATCATATGAAATTGATGTAATTCTACGATTTTAAAGTCTACACGAATGTATATTTGTCTAAATGGGTGGCTTGAAATTTCATTTGCTCACACCTGCCAAGAATTCTACATACATATCAATATTATTATTTTGAAATATAAATATCACAGAGATTTTAATTCCAAATCTCACTGGTATCTGAGTATTGATCTATTTTAATAATTACTAGTATTTTTGAAATTTATTTTCGTCCAATGAATTAGTCCATTTGTTAGTCAAAATTTATCGAATTTGTTAATATTAATAAAAAAAATTGAAAAAAAATCTATATTTACCTCTATTGATTTATTGCAGATCAAATAAAATTTTTTATAATCAAATTACCCTCATATGCCTTCACGCGTTAATGCATATGAATAAGTATATTTTCACCGTTATAAGGGTAATTTAGTTTGAGAAAAAATATTTAACCTATAATAAGTCAGTAATAAATCAATCGAATGTATATATATCAATTTTCACTCAATTTTCATGTTAATATCAATAAATTTAATGAATTTTAACTTATGAATGAACTAATTTATTATATGAAAAAAATCTTAATAGTGATAAATATAATTTTTCAAATTATAAAAAATTTACATGTAATTGCACCGTACTTAAAAAAAGGGAAGTGCATTTATTCCTTTTAATAAAAGTATTTGAAAAAGTTTAGAGTTGAGAATTAAATAGAGAAACAAATTTATGGGTAATTGGAAATGGGCCCACCACAGCATAAGTCCTTTTAGGCCTAACGCATTAAATATACCCAAAATTTTACCTGCCAACTAAGCAATGATTAATTTAATTAACAAAGTTTAGACTTTATAATTTTAAAAGTATGGATTTCGAATTTATCAATATATAAAATAATTTAATTTTAATTAATTAAGTATAAACCTATTTTCATACGAAAATATTCATTAAATAAGTATGATATTAATTAATAATATATAATTAATATTGTTGTTAATATCTATTAGATATGAAGACTTAAAAAATAATCATTATTAAATTAAATTGCAAAACAAGAATTTCAACTCCCATTTATGATAATTAATTAATCCAAATGACAACAGTGCCCCTACTCCCCATCGAATTTACAACAAAGCACAACCAGCCACCGGGCCCCGGCGCCCGCCCGGCCGACCGGCCAACCCCCCACCATTACACAGAATTAATGGACTAAAAAACTACCCTCAAACGCACACCAACAATTCGAAAACCCCAGATCTTGGATTCCTTTTGGACCCCCCCTACTTTTTCCTCAAACCTTGAGGAGCTTCGCAGCCCTAACCACGGGATTCTCCCTCGCAATCGCCTCCCGCCCAGCCGCCTTGTAATCGTAGCTGCAGTCGTGCCGATCTGAGTATCTGTGCTCCGAACAGAAGACGTCCCCACACCTGCACCGGAAACCCATCAACCCGATTCGTTTCCTGCAACCCGACCCGGAACACCGGGTCACCTCCCTGGGTCTCTTCAACGACCCCCCACGGTTCTCCATAGGGGCTACCAGATCGGGCTTATCAGGGGAAGCGGCGGAGCTGATTCTCGGGTCACAGGCGGCCGAGTGCTTCGGATCTGAGGTATCCGGCGATCTGGCGGCGGGAAGCTGCGGATGAGGCGATGGAAGGGTCTGCGGCGGGGTGCATATGGGTAAGTTTTCCGGGACCTTGAGCTCGGTTTCTTCTTTGTCTCTCTTTTGCGCCATAGATTTGGATTAGAAGGAAGAAAGAGAGAGAGAGAGATAGGAGGGTTGGGGGGTTGCGTGTGTGAAAAAGCAAAGGGAAATGAGTGGAAATGGAGGAATATTGTGGGGGTGGGGGGTGGGGAGGGGTTATATTTATGATTTAGGATAAAATATGGGGTGAGTATTTTAAGGTGTTGGAATATTGTGGGCCTTATTGGAACGCGTATGTGTATAGGCATTAGGAGTTTCTCCCTTTCTAATCACCTTATTGCCCTTCTTCCCATTTTGCCCTTGTATTACTTTTTCTCACTCTTAATTAACCCCTCAATTTCGTATTACCTCAACTAATTGTACAATCAATGCATTTTGTACTCTTCTCAGTCTGAGAAATTACATTTTTAGTCTAATTGAATTGGAATTATATACTTTTCAGTCCTCTTTCTTGTGAAAATTTTAAAATAGTATTGAAATTGGAAACATTCGAGTCTTCAACGCATTTAGTTTTATTCTTTTCAAAAATTTTAAAATAATTTCAGAATTAAGAAAACTCGACATATTAGTCTTATATATCCCATAGAGTAGAGAACTAAATGTGTTAAATTTTTCATAATTTTAGGACTATTTTTGAAAATTCCATAAACAAGACTATCAAGTTTTCTCAAAATTTTTAAAATTATTTATAAATTTCATAAATAAAAATTAAAAGTGTTGAACCTTCAACCGTGATGAAGTAAAAGTGTTATTTTTGTCTAAATTTTTGGTCTTCATATTGTATTCATTTTTTATTTTAATCTTATGTATATATTACTGCACAAATAAATTGAAATTTTACAATCAAAAAGTCGCTCCTTCATTGATATGAGTCGTGCATTTATAGTAACTTATTATTTTATGGGTTAAATACAATTATCATCCCTAAAGTATTCATCCTACATCAATTACCTCCCTGAAGTATTAAAACGTTTCAAAAAAATCCTGATATTTGTTTTTTTAAGTCTCAAATGCTCATTTTATCCTTACAAGAATTGCTTTGCGAAAAAAAAATAATAAATTAATTTTAAAATGCCAAATCACCATTTGTCTTATTCTTGTTTCACTTGTTTATCGAATTCTTTAAATTTTGTATTCTAAAGTACTTGTGCCTTTTTTTTATTTTAGTTTTACTTGTTTGCCAAATCAAATTTAAAATAAATTTATACATGTACAAAATTACTATATTTATATATTTATCATATATAAAAATATATATTACAAAGATATATTAATTTCATATTTTTTATTAGTTCACCAACCCTATTGATTTTATTAACTTTATATTTGTTTAAGTAAATATATAGATATATATGCATGTATATTTTTTTAATTTAATTTTAAAAACAAGTAAAATTAAAACAAAATGAGCTCAAAGTATTGTAAAATTATGAAAATTAATTATATATGCATCTATAAACTTATTCATCAAGCTCTTTTATTTTTGTGATCCTAAAATACTTGGAGCTCATTCTATTTTACCTTCACTTGCTTGTAAAGTCAAATTAAAAATAAATTATACATGCATATATATTTATATATTTACTTAAATAAATGTACAATTAATAAAATTAAAAGGAATGATGAACTAATAAAAATATATATAGAATTAATATATATTTTATCTATATATGATAATTATGTAAATATGATAACTTGGTTTGACAAACAAGTAAAATTAAAATAAAATAAGTCATAAGTACTTTAGGATCACAAAATAAAAAGAGCTCAATTAACAAGTGAAACTAGAATTAAACAAATAATGATTTTGATATTTTAAAATTTTCTTTATTTAATTATTTTTCTCATAAAGCAATTTTGTAGGGCTAAAATAGATTTTTCAAATTTAAAAAAGTAGAGGTCAAGGTTTTTTTTTAAAGTTTTAATACTTTAGGGGGTAATTGATGTGGGTGAATATTTCAGGGTGGTAACTGTATTTAACTCTTATTTTATTTATTCATTTTGATTTATTTAAAGTTAATTAGTCTGATATTGCTGATATGTTTATTAGCCATTAATGCATCAATGGAATGTTTTTATTAAAAGAAGTTCAAAATATTTTATACTTAGATATGAAATATTTTATTTGATGAGCCCCACAATTTTGTTTTTAAAAAAATGTTCCATTGGTGATAAAAGGTGTTGGGGCTTACAAAAATAACACAAATTTCTCGTTTGCAACCATTGCGGTATTTATAAGCTTTTAAACATTGATTCGGGTCGAGATACTCTTTGGAATGGGGCCCACTTGAAGTATCCGCTCTGCATGAATGAGGCTGGCATGCGCATGAAAAACGTAATGTTTGTTGAGATGACTCTCAGCTAAAATCCTCTTATGATAAAGTCAGTATTCGTTTGAGGTTATAAGAATCGCATAATGCGATATGAACATAATTAATACATACCCATAAAATAGAGCTCATAACATATTTACAAATACTCATATGTCAAAACCCATACAGTCCACGTGTCCATTATGTAAATTTTAGATGGGTTGGGGATCTACGATCAATAAATTGGATTGCGTGTATCGAGTACGATCCAACGCATTAAAAAAAAAACATAGATCCTTAAAGAATTTTACATTCTATATTTTTTGGAGGGCAAATTTGTATTGTGGTGTTTTTTTACTATTCATTTCCAATCAAACATCTTATAAAATATTTATAAAAGAAAAACAGTAAAAACAAACTGGTAAAAACTCCCGGGGTTAATGAAGTTAGCTAGGTTAGGTATGAAAGAAGAATCGGGAGCATGATATACGTGTGGGTTTCGTATTTGACGGAGAGTGAGAATTGGTCTTTGCAATTGGATCCGTATCACCATCACCATCACCTTCCCCTTAGTGGAGGGAGGGAGGGAGATAAATTCAGACACCAATTTTGACGAGACTTTGCAAATTAAACGAATTTTTTGGTCAAATTAATTGAAAAATGACTAAAATTACTGAAATTATCAAAATTATAAAATTAAATTATAAAAATTATATGATTAAATTACATGATCGAAATAGCAATTCCTAAATTACATGATTAAATTCTATTTTTTTCCTAATTATAATGTAATAAGATTGCGACTGCCTTTGTCACCGTGATGTCACAGCCGCCTTATGTACAGGCAGGCCTGCTCAAACTTATTCACTCATTTTTTATTTTAGGATGTATCAAAATTTCATGCAATCATCATTTCTAAACTATGCTAAACCATTTTGACACCATCATAAGATATTCATTTTTATTTTAAAAATTAAACACGATTACGAATTTCACATATTTTTTTGGTAATAATAATTTTATAATTATTAAAATATTAGAAATAAGTTACAAACGCTATAATTCTTCTAATGCAGTCGATACGTTTCTATACCCTTATTTCAGCTCTTTAGTTACGAGCTTTATTATAAATTTGATCAAATATTTTTAAATTTTTTATAAGTAGTCAAATGTCTAATAAGATATACTTTGAAGTGTTTATAAGCTTGTTCAAACACCCTCCAAACTATCCTTAAATATTTTCATATGTTAATGCGTGTGAGGAGATCCATCGATCTTCACCCTTATAATAAGAGTAGTTTTGATTTACTTGTTCGATGACCTACAATAAGTCTGTAAGTTAATTAGGGATAAATATGAATTTTATTCAATATTCTTTTACTGATGTCAGAAAAATCTATGAAGTTTACCAGAAAGATGAATCTATTTGTTGAATGACAAACGTCAATGATACTAGATGTAATTTTTCAAACAACAAAAAATTTACATGTCCTTACATCAAATCTCAAGAGATCGAGCGGTGTAATTATCTCTTATTTTTATTGTTGATAAAAGTTATATTTTTAGCCTAATTCTGAATAACTTAGTTACCGATGGGATAATTTACTATTTTTTCTATAATTACAAATAATGTTTGAAATCACAATTAAACAATATTTATGGTAAAAATTACATTTTGTCTCCTAAATTATGATCGTTGTTGTATTTTGTTATTTGAAATATTATTTGTTTCAATTAGCCGTACTAATTATACGAATATGGCATTTGAGACCACTTTTGAAATGGGAAGATTATCAAAGCTAAACGACCCAATTTTGTGTTTTATAAATATTTATATATATGTTAAAAAACACATTTTTATTTATTTCTTTATTTTATTAAAATAAAAAGTTTTTTAATGGTTGAAATGAAGTGAGTTATAGTTATAGTTATAGTTATGATGGGCGGCGCTGCGTTGAACTCTTCAAATCCAATGGATTTGACTTTCTTGTGCTCTGCGGCCCTACTTTTCACATCATAATTCTTGCCCTTGAAAACGACTCATAAAATGATTTTTAGAGACAGAGAGAGTGGAGGAAATAGAAAAGAAAAGGGTCAGCATTATTTTTTTTAATTAATTTTTAATTAGTGGTTGTTGGGGTGTTCATTATTAAATTTAGGGGATAATTACACCCTCTTTTTTTAGATTTAATCTAATAATACAGAAATTTCTTATAATTTAAAAAATTACATCTAACATCCATGGGGTTCGTTTTCATCTAACAAATAAGTTCATCATTTAGTCGAAATTCATCGAATTTGTTAATTTTAACAATAATTTTTTTTATATTTACCCCAATTGACTTGTTATTAATTTTATAGTAGGTCAAATAATTAAAAATTTATAATCCAATTATCTTATACATCTTGGCGCATTAATACATGTGAGGAGGTATATATTCACTGTTATAAGAGTAATTTAATCCGAAAAAAAATATTTATCCTGCAATAAGTCAGTTTTAAGTTAATTAAGGATAAATATCAATTTTCATTCAGTTTTTTTTTTGTTAATATCAGTAAATTCAATGAATTTTGACTAATGAGGGTGCTTATAGATATAATTTTCCAAATAACATAGGGTTTAAATGTAATTAATTACACCAAACCTCAAGCGAGGAAGTGTAATTATTCCTAAAAAAAATAATTAGTGATAAATTTAATAATGTCATTACTTATAAACACATATAAGTGACAAAAGAAATTATGTCGTCAGAATAATTTTTATTGTTTTAATAGTGATAATTTTGCAAAACTTGTCGGTGACAAATTATAACTAAAAATTTTGCGCAACTTTGTACATAATTCTTGTTGATGCTAATAATTAATCATATTATGACACAATGAAAATATTATCACTTAATTAATATATATATATATATATATATAAATATCTTTATAGAATTTAAAATTGTCCATGCTTCTATATTATCTTGCAATCCTGTGAAAATAACACTTTTAGTCTCATAAAATTGTGATTTAAAACTTTCAGTCCTATGCTTTACAAAAATTTTAAAATGACCTCAAAATTAGAAAAACTAGACACTTTTAGTCCTGTGCTTAATTAGAAGATTCTTGAAATAGTCTTAAAATTAAAAAATTCGGCATATTTAGTCTCATAAATTCTGTAAAAAATAGGACTAAATATGTGATTTTTTTTTAATTTTCAGATCATTTTAGAAATTCCGTAGATTAACTAAATGACTATTTTTTTTTTAAATTTTAGAAACAATTTAAATTTTTCGTGAAGCAGAAATATAAAGGAATTGAACACCTATCCTATGAGACTAAAAATATAATTTTGCCTTGCAACTAATGTAAATTAAATTGTTCACATGTAAACATTGAAACACAAAAAATAATATAACATATATAGAAGAAAATTAAGATACTGACTTATGGACTTCTTCTAATTCAAACATCTAAACATTCAATAAAAAATTAATTATTAATACTAGATTGGGAAATATTAAGCGATTTTGAAAATAAAAAATAAAATAAACAAAGATTAAGGTCGAAAAATGTATATATATAGCCGCAACATTTTCTTTAGGTAATCGCATTGAAAATTGCTCAACATGCCAAGTAAAATTCGGCTCTTCCTTTAACAGCCACCCACCTTTAATTTCATCCCACAAATTAACAAAATCATCAAAAAGCATAGAAATTAATAATAATAATTAGTAATAATCAGACCATCCTCATCCTTAATCACCACCACATGATTGATCATCGTCCGATCAATCATTCCACATGCTAAAAACACCAGGATTTGATCCCTGCACCGTCGTCTCTCCCGACCACCCGCCGTAAGCGGCTGCAGCAGAAGGCATGTGATCATAATCCACTTTCACCAGCGCCAGTTCCTCAGCCGAACCACCTCCACCCGAACCCGAGCCGGAGCCCGATCCCATCGCCAGCCCGTTCCCAAGAAACCCTCCACTGTAACTCCCACTTGAGCTTCCATTGTTATCCATCACAGAAGATGAAGACCCCATGTTCATCAACCCATGCAGCAACACCGGATTATAGCTCCCGTAGAACTGGCTCGAGCTGGAGCTGGAATGATTAGGGTTAACGTTGTAAGAACACGGCTGCTGTTGATGTAGCTGGAGCTGTGTCTGAATGTAGCTTTGGTAATGGGAGGAATCCTGAGTAGTACTGTAGTGGGAGAGCTCCTGGTTCTGTAAGGAGAGTAAGGGCTGATGAGTTTCGAAGGGGTGTTGCATTAGAGGGTAGGGTTGGAGAGCGCCGCCGCTTGAACTGCCGTACTGGAAGGTGGAGCCGAGAGAGATCATTTCTTCACGTTTTCTTGATGACTCGATCGCCTGCGCTTCCTTTAGGCGTTTGGCGGCTCCTCCGCCGATGGGGAGGGTGTTGCTCTCTAGAATAGCCTTCACATCGTAGCGGCTCATGTCGAAGTTTGTGACGGCATTTAGGCCTCTGAATTTTATCGCGGCGATGTCGTAGGCTTCTGCAGCTTCCTCCTCAGTACCTGATACAAGACGAACAAGAATAAATATATATAGATTTGCAGATTCATTAATTAGAAAAATAATTGAAGGATTAACGAAATTAATTACTGAAAGTCCCCAAGTAGAGATCTTTGTTTCCAGCAACTCGTCCTATTCTTGCTTGCCACCTTCCATGCTGGTGATGCCTGCTTACGAGCATTACAATGAGAGATCGATGCATGAAAAGGGTACGGTAATCGGGGGAGGGGAATAGATGAAGAAGATCAAGAATCTGAGAAAGAAAAATTAATGATACAAAATATTATGATAATTGAAGGAAATTAATCAACAAATACCTTGTTACACCACGGTACATTGAAGCTCCCCTGGAAAAGCCACTACTCTTCCTGAATTGAAAATAGTTGAATATTAATCAATAATTAAAAAAAAAGTTTTCTGAACTCTTAACTGACAGAAAATAAAATTATAAACATGAAAAAGATAATCAAATAAATTAAAATTTCCAAAATCAGAAGCTGCAGAGAACTCAGAAGCAGTCAGTCAAGAGAAACGAGCATCAAATATTTCTGACAACATCTGCCTCTTGTCAGCTTATCTATATATATATATATATATTGGATGTTTTTGATTTATATAAACATTGCACAAATTAACTATAATTAATTCTCTACTTAAATAATTCTAGCTATATATGAATGTAAATCAATTAATTATTAAATAGTACCGATACATTAACCGGTATAACTTTTTACCTTCTTATAGAGGCCACAAATTCTTGCCTAGTCATATGTTTCATCTCCTCCAGTTCCTTCTCATAGTTGCTGATCTGCAATTATAATTAATTAATTATCATCAGACACATGAACTTTGCTAATCTAGCAAATTTAATTCCGATTAGCAAAAGTTAATTCTTCAGTAATATATATAGCATACTGGGAAATTGGTAGTGGTAGAAGTTCCCCAATACTTTAGTGCAGCAAGATCATATGCCCTAGCAGCTTTTTCTTTATCATATCCACCTGATAAAAAAAATATTTACTTAATATCACACAGTCTAAATTACTAGCTAGAATACATAGAGTTGATAACTAAAGGAGAATTAAACTTACCCAAATACACTGCATCCACCAAAGATTATGTCGAACCGAAAAGTGAGAAGAACACAGAAATTAACAGTGTGATTAGTGCAAATTGATCGAAAAAGAACGATCAAGAACGTATATAATAACATTTAAGTAATTAACCTTGACGGCCTTCCTCGATTGGCCTTCCCTTCTGCAACTGTTATCCCATAGATGGGCTTCGTACCTTCCCGTCCACCTATGCCTACGGTCGTACAAAATCACAAGATACATTTAGACAATCTTAAACGATAGTCGGGAATGTGCGACCAACACATCTAAAGCTTTAAGTTATCATAAATATAAGAAATTTGCATAAGTGTGTGAATTCCAACCTAGTGACGCCTCTATATATGGATGTTCTTTGGCCAAAAGTGTCCAATGTCCTCCTAGGGGCAGGCTCAACAATACTAGTACTATTACTATTGTCTGCACTTGCTGTGGCACTAGCACTAGTCTCACTGGTGGAACCCTTGCCGCTGCCCATTGAGAGTGTCAATTGCTGCATGTTGCAAGCATTTTCTTGCAGATTGTCGTAGCTTGTAGCGGCCGCAGCAGCCGCCAGCGTGTGCTGCACCGACACCAAGCTATGCTGGAGAAGAGGTAGTCGGAATCGGCAGACTGGATTTCGTTGTAGGAAACGAGCTCCGAGTGGCTATCTGATTTGCTGACTCCCAAGAAATCAGCAACCTTGGGGACTTCATTGCTCTCTTGAGTAGTGTTGATCAAATTCCAATCTGGATATGCTACACTCCATCAAAAAAAACAACAAATGACATTAGTTAAATTAATCATACCAAGAAAAGGAAAGAAATTAAATCATGACAATAATTAATGTATATTATTACCTTGGTTTTGAAATGGGGTTTCAATGTTGTCATTGACTAACCCTAGAGAGAAGTGGTGGGACTGAGGTGTTTGGAGGTGGGGTGGTAAGGATGGATGAGTGGGAGAAAGAGGGAAAGAGAGCCAGTTGTTGGAATTCATGGAGATCTTTTGCCCTAATGCTCTCTTTAATTTCTTGAGATGATAGGAATCTTACAAGTTTAATTAGTATGTAAGAATCAGTGAAGAACTCCTGCACATGCCAAAAACAGCAAAGAGGATTACAATCATATACCCATTATAGGACATACATAAAATATGATGAGATCTGATGAGGTGAAAGATCTTCAGACTAAATAAGAAACTGACACAGCTGCTTTACCCTAATGGAAAAGGGCTAATGTAAGAATGTAGTCTGTCTCTCTCTCTCTCTCTCTCTCTCTCCATCTCTGTACCCTCCTCCTCTCTCCCTCTCTCTCTCTCTCTCAAACTATGAAGCAGCAAATTAAAGAAGCAGATAGATAAAGAAAGAGAGAAGAGGAGAGGGAGCCAAAAAGAGTCTTATGGAGAGAAATACTGATATTTAAATCTTCATTTATTACTTCTTGTCCCTACCAACCTTTTGCAGTGGTCTGACTCTGACCACCAAATTCCAATACTAAGTATATATATATATATATATATATATATATATATATATCTAAAACTATATTTCTCTCTTTTTGTTTTTTAATCAGACAAACAACTCTCTTTCAAATTGTTAGAGAAATGCAAGATTCATAGCTGCTGCTATTTTCTTGTAACTGTTACATGTATTTGTTTTCAACGCTCAAAATACTTTAAAAGCATTGTTGGATTTAGAGTTTTCCCAAACGTGACTTAAGTTCTGGAATGAAAAAAAGAGTGAAGATCGAAATTTATGATTACAAGGGTTTAGGTATAACCGTGTGGTCTAATTAACATAGTACATTAATTAAGTTTTAGGTACAAGTTTATTGCACGAGTGTCTTGTATTACTACTGCAGAGATAGTCTAAAAGCTGTGGTCCTTGAGTCTTTGTACTAAGACAAACCCACAATTCCAACTGGAATAATCCAACTAAAACCACCCCCCCCCCACCCCTAGCTAGTTCCCCTCCCCTAACCCCACTTGGTTTATTGGGACTCTCTGAATACCTCGTTCTGTGTAAGAAACCCAGCATTTCCACGCCACCACATCATATATATCTGAATTTCTTTACTACCTCTAAACTCATAACTCATCAACTCAAATTGGAAACTATAATGAAAATCATGCATCCATGTACAGGTTTCATTTTCATCATCATCATCATACACAAACACACACACACAGAGTAGCACACAGTACACACAGTTATGTTAAAGAAAAAAGTGTAAAAAGATAGATCATCTTGGTTTATGTATTCATATATTCAAGTATGATGTATGTATGTATACATTTATACACACAGGAGTAGTAGATATAGTGTGAGAAATGTAAATGGAGAGCCATGAAATTACAGCAGGGGTGTGTGTGTGTGTGGATCCCCGTGTGAGAGTGCATGTGTATAAGCTAAACGTGTACGGACAAGGAGTATTATATCCATAATATCCGACATATTAAATATTATAAGTACCTGGCATGGAAAAAAGGAGTGAGAATTACTCCATTTCAAAAGGGTTTTTCACCCAATAAACTAAGATTGGACGATTTGGGTTTTGGGTTTTCCAAGTCGAAATCTGTTGACCGTCGAATTGGAAATCGCACTCCTCAAACACCTTTTATAATTAATTAATTAATTAATACATTTCTCTCTTATTTTTTTTCATTTTTATTTTAATTTCTTGCAGTAGTGCATGTATGCATGTCCTCTAATTAACCAGTACAAAAATAATTAATCTTAGTTAGAATTTCGTCTCTTTGTTTCTGTGCCTTCTGTCTTCCACTCAGTCAAACACTTTTCAAACACCATCTTAATTATTATTTTTTTATAATACTACTCATCTTTTCACTAATTACTACAACGGTAAAAATTAACAACACACAATTAATCAATTTAATTATACAACACATAGATCTATATGGCAAAAGAGTGTGTATGTGTGTGTGTGTGTCAAGATATATACTACCCCTTACACTGCTGTTCATAAACATCTTCCCAGCCCAAATATGGAAATTTTTTGTCCGAACTAAACTCGATCAAATCTGAATCAATTACATATTGGTGTATAATTTAGAAAAATTGATCAATCACAAAACAAATGTGATATATTTACGGATTTTGCCGAACCAAGTTTGGACAAAAAATTTCCACCCAAATATATATAATTCTTGAAAATTCATTGCAAGTGTGCGTTTAACAAGGGAGGCAGGACCCACGTCTCTCGCTTACCATGAGAACTACTTTCCTAAACCCTAGCTACCAGCAATTAAAATATATACACTACTCATCAAGAAAAAATATTGAACTCTCAACCCATTAAATAAAATCTGTACTATGTTATAAACCCAACAACAAAATGGGAAGTGGGAGAAGACAAACCATTCACCTTAATAATTACTACATATATATATTATGGTTTCTGGTGGCAGGAATATCGCAAGAAACAAGAACACGAAGAAAACCATATCTATATATATATCACCTGCTGCAGAAAAAAACCCTAAAACCCTTAAAGAAGAAACTGACAATTAACGCTACTTACTATATATATGAATACTTCTGACTTCTTCCTGCAGCCCTCCAGATGAATCCATCACCATAACAATCCTCCTCAGTTTTTTTCTTTTCTCTATATGAAAACTGTGTGTATACGTATAGTCTTTTTTCTTATTATGAAGAAAAATATAAAAAAAAAGCAGTAATTGTGTGTGTGTGTGTGTTATGCACGTATACATGTATCTATCTGTGTATGTATAATCTTATCTTGAGAAATGTGGAGTGTGACATCGTAAGTTGGTGAAAGAAGAGATGGGTTGGGGGGTGGGGATTCGATATAATTAACAGAGCAGCAGCCCAGTTAATAATAATTAGGCTGAAATTAAAACCCTTCATTTAATAATTTTTTTCTTTATTAAAGAAACTTTTGACAGAGACAGAGACGACCGCCACGCCGATTCAGGTTTCGCGGCCAGGTTCGGAGGAATGTGACTGCCACGAGTTTCCATTTTTCCAAGATTTTCCCAGTTTTGTTATTGGACCGCTACCTCGCTGATTATCCGGTCTGCGGTTTGCATGCCGCCCGGCCACGCTCCATCATCATGCACTATGGATTTCCACACTCATATTTCTTTCTTCAATTTCATTTTTTTTAAAAATATATATATTTTTAATCCAATAAGCTGAAAATTATCATTTTGATTTTATTCAAATAAAAATTGGTAATTTGATTTGTAATATTTAAAAGTTGTGGCACTTACTTATTTCCAGCCAAATTTAATTAAAAAAATTCATGTTCTCAGTCATGTCAATATCTAAATTATATTATCCGACATCTTTGATGCATGACATGACAATTCATCTTCACTCCATCATGGATTAGATGTTAATTTATACTGATTTGGATTAATAAATTTTGGAGTTGAGAATTTCAAATCTGCAAAATGATAATAATAAATAAAAAAAAATCAATTGTTTTGAGGAATTTCTTATATAGTAAATTTTAGAAGTAATGGTATTTGATGAAATTCTTTCATCATGAGTTGGTTTGGACATTGATCGATGATGAATGCTGATCAGGATTGGATTGGATTGGAATTTTAAAAAAGAAAAATAAATTAAAGGCGCGTTTTAGTTGGGATTTGGGAAATGTCAGCTACTGCAAATTCTCTGTAACAAAAATAAATAGATGAGTAAAGTTGTCATCACAATTACAATAACTACGTGCTTCAATTGATCCAAGAACACGATATGATCAATGACACAAGTCAACCTCACTGCGCCAACAAACTCACCATCTGGATCCTCACCCTATTAATTTTCCATTAATATACATTTATTTATCAAAACTAATTAGTAAATTTATTTCCTCATAAAGTTCATATTTATTACAGCAAAAAATAAAATTACGGGTGCCCTTTGGATGATGGTCAGTCACTGTGTCTGCAATTCGACGTTCTTAGTTAATTAATTTCTTCTCCTCACCAACAAAAGGATTCAGAATTTATATATATATATATATATATATATATATATTACAAGATTCTTGTAGAAAATTTGATGATAATAGTTTATCTACCAAATGTTTATCCTTTTTTTTTCTTTAATCCAAGATTACTAATTGATGTTGGTATATCTTATGAATGTCGTACCAAGACCTAATTTCCCATATTATATCTATAATTTTCAAAAAAGTTTTGAATATGTTTTATTAAAATCAAGTAAGGTCTTTATATTCCTGAGCTCGTCAGTTTGTACATTCTAAACTTGGGCAAAATTATTTTTAATATCATAAAATAAAGATATAATTTATTTTGATACCACAGTTATGATAGGTATCGCTTTTAGTCCCATAAAACTAATAATCACGTATTTTTGGTCCTAAAAAGTCATGTGCGTTGTGATTTTGGGACTAAAAAGACTTGATTTTGTTTTATGGGACTAAAAGTGTTACCTGTCATAGTTGTGGTACCATTAATAATATATCATTATTTTATGGGACTAAAAAAATACTTTACTTTCTACCCCCTAATATGTATAGACTCACAACAATCATCTGACCATTTAAGTATATGTAGTTCGTGTGAAATTATATAATAGCTGAAAATCTATAAATAATCCCTCGCTTTCGAAGAACTCTTGAATTTTCGATACAACAATAATTAAATAAAAATCTAGCAGGCAAATATCTACTCGTGCAATTAATCTCAATTTCATTAATTTGCAGCACTTGTTCATGCATGATTTTTCATAATAGATGAATTGGATTTCTAGTTCATTACATGCACCATCCCAAAGTTGAAAGAGTAAGAGATGGAGGGGGGTAGGTGGTGTAGTTTGAGGTGGACAAAGAAGGGTAAAGTTGGAAAAAATTGTACACGAGAATCCATAGAGAAAAAATTGATGGTTTCCAAGAGAGGGGAGAGGGGGAGCGGGGTGGGGGGTGGTGGGAGGGAACGCCGGGAAAGTGCTCGTGTCGCCTCGAAATGGAGCATTTTGTTGAAAGACTTAATATTTCTGGAACCCACTCTTTGCTTGTGTTCATTTCTTTTATTAATATATGTTTAGAATTCTAGGGTTAGGGTTTTAGGGTTGTTTTCTTGGGGACAAGAAAGTAGGCTAGGGTTTTCTATTTAACCCCCCTTCAATCTTCCTATTTCCATTTTTTTATTTTATTTTTTCTTTAAATAAATTATTAATTCTTAATTAATATGAGATATATATAATGTAGGCAAGTATCCTGTATTGACTGCAGATTAGGAGTTTAAAGTAATTTAAAAACCCTGATGCACCATTTCAAGCAAGGCACATTTTCAAGATAGAATCGTAAAGTTTATATAAAACTAGAGTAGACAATATATACATTGCACAATGGATTACCGATCGAGTAGCAAGCCATATCATTTGACCTCGTTTCCCCTCGTCTCGAAGGCTGATGATATAGACAAGTATATCCCACATTGATTGTAAACGAAGAGTTTAAGTGGTTTATAGACATTAAGACCTCGTCTACCTAGCGAAACTCCTTTTCAAGACAAAAACATGAAGCTCATACAATGCTGGAGCGGATAATATTTCGCGCAACGAAGCACTAATTGAGTTTAAGTGGTTCATAAACGCTAAGGCCTTCTCTCCTTAGTGACGTGCCTTTTCAGGACAAGATCATAAGAATCATTCACAACAGACAATAACTTTTGCAAGTCACATCAATATATAACATATTATGACTAGTGTGATACGTCGGCCTCTTACAAGAATTAATGTACCGAAGACACATCATCAAAACTGCAACTTCGATAATACATGTGTTTCTTGATTTGATAATTAGAGGATACGAGGATTGGATTGGATTAATATATAGATCGTTGATCCACTCAGCTGGGAAGTCGGAGATTCAACAATTGATTTTACAGATCGAAAAAGATGATATATAGCTAGAAGAAAAAATCCAGCTGATCATTCTCAATTACGCCAATGTACAGACAAGGGAATGGGGCAGCGGATTATAACTGATAATTAAGCAACAAGTGCTTCAACTCTAAGTAAGCTTGAATCGAATCTTGCACACGGATGCTTCTTTTTAATATTCTTAAACTAGATATGTGGATTACATTTATATGCCTAATTTAAGGTTTTCATGATTTAAGATCGATACTACTCTTACTTTAACATTGTAAGAAATTATTTGTTGTAACTACAAGTAGTTTTGAAAAATTAACGTTTGCTTCCGTCATACAAATAGATTTCTCATCGCTAGTAAAAAATCATTGAATTTGATGATTTTAGCAAAAAAATTGAATGAAAAAAATTCATATATATTTGTTATCGATTGACATATTATTGACTTATTACAAAATAACAAATAAAATTTAATCGAATTACCCCTTGTAAATCTTCACACGTGCGAGTGTATGTGAAGAAGTACATTTCACCCTTAATTATAAGCCACTTGAAGAAAATTGCTTAATAGTACTAAAAACTTTAATACTAAAACCAACGTTGACCTAATTAGCAAATAAAATTCTCGTTATTAATCTACATTATGTGATGTATATTTTAAATAATTTGTTGCTAGATTCGTTAGCAAGTATTTTTCGTTGCTAAATTCATTAGAAAGTGAATTTCTGATATTAGATAATGTAGATGAGCAATGAGAATTTCACGTATTAATTAGCTTGAGGCCGACTTTTTGCATAGCTATTGAGTCATTGTATTGTGGTGAAGGGTAGTTTGGTCGCATGATAAAAGATTGACATGTAATTAGTTAGTAACAAGTCCATTGTGGGTAAATACATATATTTATTCAATTTTTTTGTTAATATCATCAAATTCGACAGATTTTAACTAATAGTGATGGATTTATTTATTGGATGAAACAAATATTATGAGTACTATATGTAATTTCATAAACCACAAAAATTTACATGTAATTATATCAAATTTCAAAAGAAAGATCGATAATTATCCCTTAGTTTATTAAATTGTTATGCGTCTAGACCAAACACCCCACACCTAGACACAGACTGCTCCAATCAGAACAAAAAATCAAAAACAAATAAATAAAACTTATAGTGCAAGTTCAAAATTAATTAATTAAATTCAAACAAGTTTACTACATTACTAATTTTAATATATTATGCCTATATGACAAAGCCAAAACGTTTGTCATTAAATATACAATCAATAAAATTTTGATATTATCATATCATACCTTATCGCTACCATATATATATGTGATTAATTATACCAATTATCTTATTGATTCGAAAATTTGAAAAAAAAAAATAAAAAAAAAATAGCTAGAATTAGTGTTTGCCAAGCACAATTGAGGAAATTAATTAAGTTGAGAGATTTGAACTCAATTAGGTACTTTTTTCCACCAAATTAAATCATAAATATATAGTTGCTTGATTTTTACAATGATCAGTAGCAGAATGTTAGGGTGGAACATCTCCACATACCTATATATACAGTTGCACATATAGCAACACAATTAGATGATCTGCGCGCCTATTTACAACTCTCATCAATTCTAGACCTTTGATTTCAGAGCAATTATGCATATGAACAATTTTCTAGTCATCTTACCAAAATTATTGCCCTTCCACATTTGTAGTCATTTCAATCATTTTAGGAATAATTACACTTTCATTTTCTCAGATTTTATGTAATTACATATAAATATTTTGTGATTTGATAAATTATATCCACTAGAAAAAAAAAATTATTGGCTACAACTTTAATGGATATGGATTAAAAATCGTAGTAAATATTTTTTATTAACCATGGTTATATAAAATCAATATAAAAACATAGATTTTCTGCCACAAAAAAAGTTATTTGCCATGACTAAAAATTATGATAGAAATATCTGACATGACTTTTAGCCACCCTCGTAGATATATACCATGGCCACAACCGTTGCATATATGGCCGACTATTTACTATGATTTCTTTTTCTTTGTTTTTAACCATGGCAAATTACCATGTTTAAATGTTGTTTTTTTGAAGTGATCTAATTAATAGTACTTTTGATGTTCGTTTTAGTCTACAATAGTCAAAATTCACCAAATTTGTTAATATTAGTAAAACAAAGTGAGTGAAAATACATATTTACCCCCCGGCTGACTTATTAATAACTTATTGTACAGGCCAAATAATTTTTTTCTGGCAAAACTACCCTTATGCATCTTCATAGACTAGTATTTGAGGAGGTATATCTTTACCCTTGTACGAGTAGTTTGGTAAAAATGATATTTTTTTTTGTCTACAATAAGTCATCAATAAATTAATTGAAAAAAATATAATTTTCATTCAATTTTGTTGTATCAAAATATTCAATTGCATCCATTTAATATATCATTTTTTAATGAGTTTTTTATAGTAGAATTTCATTATGATTCGATGACAGACTCACAGACTAGGGGCGTAACACTAATTAGTGTTATCTTTCTATTGTAATGTTATACGTACATCCTATATATATATATATATATATATATATATATATATATATATTTCATAAAATAAAATGATAATCCTCTGAAAATAAAAAGAAAAAAGGAAATAATTGAAGTGATCGATAGCTGTACTATATATCACTAGAGTAGTAATGAATTATGCAAATAATCTTTCCGTGTATTTGTACTAATATAAAAAAATAAAAATATAAAAAAAAAGTATTTTTCATTTTCTTTAGAGTCAGTATTTTTCATTCATAAATTATGGTTTGTGACACTACGCCATCAATTGTTTTCGGTCGATAATACCCCAAAGTTAGTTTTTTTTTTCCTTTATTTATTTATTTATTTCTTTTTTTAAATGTGATGTATTAGTTTATATATTTTATTTTTATTTGTAATATATTTTAAAACATAAAAAAATATTTATTATATGCACTCAGAGATAACGTGTCATGATGACTAGTATACAAAAAGCGACTTCTATTACAGTTAGCTGATTGTGATACTGCAACACACCAAATTTTAAAATACCGATTATATCTGTAAATATTTGTACCAACAGGATTATTCATTTATATCTAAATGATCCACATCATCTTTTAACCGTCATTATACTATTATATTTTATCCTCTACTTTTACTCATATTAATCACTTGTTCCGCTTTTAATCATATATTATTATTTTTAAAGTACATATTGTATCATTTAATACTTGTGTGCAAGCACTACGTACCATGATGGCTAGCATTATAACCGTCGTGACACGTTATTCCTACATACATGCAATAAATAATTTTTCACGTTATAATTTATTTGTAAATAAAAATAAAATATATAAATAAACGCATTATTATTATGATCATCATTATCATTATTATGATTATTACTATTATTTTGAAAAAACAACAACAACATAAGAGAATTATCAATGCAACATATAAATTAATGTAATAGTAATCCTAAACTGCTATTTATGAATACAAAATATTTTTTTATATTAATATAGATAAAAACTTTGAACCTTAGCAGGATCATCGTGGCATGTTAATATTCACGAGGAACAAAATTAATAATATATCCAGTACTCTAATTCATCATATTTATTAATTAACAAAATCTTATTAATTAATTAATGATATGTATATATATTATAATTAATTAAATGCTGTGATGATATCAAGTTGCTAGTGTTGGAGAAAGCCACGAGAACAATGGAAACAAATGGAATTTGATGCACATAAAGAGGAAATAAATATTATAATTCCCAAATCCCGTGCTAAATATTAATTGAATTTCTGACTATCTTAATCTATCTATTTAATAATAATTAATATACGTCAAGTCATGTGCATGCCAATGTCTTGTTCTACGGGAATATTATATTTTAATTAAATTTAAAATACTATAATAATTATTATTTTTAATATACGTGCAATCCGCTTGAAGAGACTGCCTCGCAGTACGCAGCAATGGATCCTAGACTCAAACTACTGAGATATTATTATTTGACTTTACTATTTAATTTTAAACTATGTATTGTTCATCTCTCAAAAATATCTACCATATGTGCTCGACTGATTCCAAATTTACTTTTAAATAATTTCACAATCTCATACATAGTATGGATTTGAATCTTTTCTTTATATATATATATGTCTCATGCGTGTTTGTAAATAGTGTTTTTTTTAATTGGGAGATCTCTTAATTTCATCGATCGACTTACATGCATTATAAAATAAATAAATTATTTTTTATTTTATAATAAATCACTACGACTTAAAATTTATATTAAATTAATATTATTTATTACGATCAAACGAAATGAAAATATTTAAGTTCTATCCATGGTTAATCAATATTTGTTATGGCTGTAAAAACAAGTAATAATTGTTGTACCTTTGTGGGTAATTACTATTCATAGCGTTACTCTTGGCCAATGTTTTGAGCCTCGTTTGCAAAAATAACACCTAATATAGGTAGTTATTGCACAATTGTGGTCATAAATTACTATTCATTAAGTTTATTTTTACTTTTTTTAGTTAAGAGCGATGAACTATTCATATTAAGCAGTAAATCAACTATTGCTATACAGTAGACAACACCCACGCACCTGGCGGAGTTCGAACCTATGACCTCTAAAATCATGAAGCCTCAACTTCGCCAATTGAACTAGACCTCATTGGCTAAGTTTATTTACTTTTAACCATGATAACTAAACATAACAAAATTAATATCGTGTTATAGAATATATTTTAACCTTTTTTCATCAAAAGAATATAATTAAATTGAATTGTAATTCAAAAGGGAAGGTGTGATACTATTATGTAACATCAAAAAGTGGTATAGAAAATCTTTTATCCCGTTAAGGTATTGTCTGAATTAAAATAATTAGGGATGGATATGCCATCTTTCTATAAAATTTTCCGTAATTATATGTATAATCTATTTAGTTTGAAATATTATATTTAGTACTCCTGATATTTAATTTCTTGTAATAAGTACCTATGTTAGTTAAAATTTATCGAATTTGTTGATATTAATTATAAAAAAATTAAAAATTTATATTTATCCCCGACTAACTTTATTGCATATCAAATAAAAAGAATTTATAATCAAACTACGCTTATACATTTTCATTTTTTTTTTTTTTTTTCTTTCTCTTGTTTGAATTGCTTGGATGATATGTGTAGTCTCTGAGATTGCCGTCAATAACGGGCCTAGGTCTTGGGCTACACAGTGAACCAGTATAGTGAGCTCTTACTAATGGGCTTTAGACTTCCATAGCAAAGGCCCATTTATTCAGGTAAAGGCCTTTACCTTCAAAATAATACTATGAGAATTTATTTTCTGAGGGTGGTTCCGTAAATTCTCATGTACAATATATTTTTACTTTTACATAATTCACACTAACTTTTTTTCAATTTTTTCTTTTTAAAAGTAGTATTTGAATTATAATTTTGTAGTGGACAAATCCAGTACAAGCCAACTACTAATTAATTTAATTGACATCACTGTTCCCGAAATAAAAAAATTAGATTCAAATTCAAGTTTTACCCGACTCGCTGCTCTCATTGTACTCAAACAAAAAATAAAATTCGATACAAGCAATAAAAGCAAAAAATTGAGGTTTTTTTTTATAAAGTTTATTTCTATTTTGTAATAAGTTTTTAATTTATTTATTATTTAAAATGTTTTTATTAATTGAAAAGTATTAACTATATATAATTAACATTTTATGTTATAGTATTATTAGATAGTAATTGTTTATATAAAAGTATGTTATGCAATAATTTGGTATATAAGGAAATAAATGATTTTGTATTTGTAGAGCATAGAAAAAGACAGTCAATAGATCAAATTCTAACACCCCATTTCCAAAGTAGCAGACAAAAGATTTTCTCTCCATATCCAGAGTTGAGAGTGAGGATTCTCACTCCTTGTTAAGCCCTAGCCGCCTACTCCAGCAGTTTCCGACGCCGGCTGGTCGCCGAACAAGGTAATTATACTGTAGAAAAAGCGTTCACGTCTTTCCTGTTAAAGGATTGGAAATTTGAGCTGAATTTGGATGATACTCTTGGTTACTGGTGATAAAGTCTTAACATTTTTTTATTACTGTAGAATTGAGGTTGTTGATGAATTGTTCTTATGCGAATAGTCTTGTGAAAATGTTTGGCGGAAGCCCTCGGGAAAACCCATTCTGTTCTACAGATCAAAGTTTTATCAGTAGAGTTCTGAATTAGAATTTGTAGTACCGAAGGTCTATGGAAAGGTGAATTAGTTTATAGATGTCTTTGTCCAATGTCTGATCTATGTATAATGTTGGAAATTATCTGTTGATATAACCTGTAACTATAATTGAATAATGTGCGCTATCTTTTAACTGGTCATATTTAGGGAAAAGAATTTTATTCTGAATCATCCGTGATTGATGAAGTCAAGGAGTAAACTCTTCGTCCAAGTCCTGTTGGGATACATCCTCGAATCTAGGTTTGGAAACTAGGTGGACCGACTTACATGGTGAACAAACTCATCAGGTTATTAGCATAGGTGAGATTTTTCAGGCTAAAACTATTCCACCCTCTGTAATGTAAATGTGGATTTACTGATAATGGAACGCTATTAGAGTGTTTATAGTTGTATGTAAGGAATAGACATTATGCTATAGTAGCCTGGATTGGCCTGTATGTCCCATTGAAATTGATTTTGATGTAATTTTAATTTCATGGGTAATCGCTATCCTACGTTATCAATGAGGCTATCATCTTGCTTGGCTCGTCTCATGGGTTGGAGATGCTCCAAAGGCCACCCAGTCCATCCAGGCTTTCTTTGCCTCCTTTTCCTTTGTCCTCTATGGTGAGTTGTCCTATACTTTCATCGCCTAAAGGCCAAACAGTCCATTCAGGCTTTCTTTGCCTTCTCTTCCTTTGTCCTCTAGGGTGAGCTGTCCTTTACTTACATCACATAAGGTGCCCATGCTGTTCCAGTAATCCTTTGGAGAATCATTAGCATCCATTGTACCTGGGTTCTTCTTGAGCTTTAGGAGGTGATTATACTAGTGTGACTGTGACTACTCCTTGGGCAAGCACAATAGGTGATGCGGCTAGACTTGATCTGATGTCTTGGAATCTCCAGCCATGGCACGCCAGTTCGCTTCTACCGAGCCTTGGCCTCAACCAGACACAATTGAGGCCTGAAGTTGGCTGTCGTGACTGAGACACAACTAGGACTGGGGGCAGTTAAGGCAAAAACCCCTGCCTATACTCCAAGACACCACGACCTGGGTACGGGATGAACCATGCCCAACCTACACCCCTACCTCCTTCTCCAATAGCAATACCCACTTTCAAAGTTAACTAGTGTTGTAAACAAGAACTAAGAGAATAAAAAAGAATAATGGTTTTCAATTGGGGGACAGAGAGAATTTTTCTAAAGGGAATCTTTTTTTTCCCTTTATTACTCATGAAATAAAAACTATAGTAGCATTGGCCAGACCTTATTGTGAGATGATTCTTTAGATTCAACTATAAATAGTCTAATGACATCTCGTTCTTGGGTTCCCCATCCTACTTAATACGTAAAGTCTTTTCCTTTTATGGTATCTTCTCTTGGAATCTATTTTTTCTTCAACTCTTTGAAGGGTTTTAGTCATGAAATATCCCAACTATCATAGCGACTTTGTTCGCATTGCAAGTAAATCCACCTAGTTTCCAGGATAGGGCTCTGAGCTATATTCTTGACTGGACTCGGGGAGAATGGTTTATCCTTAGCTTCACACTGCACTTTCACAACATCATTCTAATAACATCTACTAGAACACAAATAGTTGCAGAATCACAGCACAAGGGTAGAGGTATATATTTTAGGGTAAATTACAGTTTATCGACCATTTTTACACTTTGGTATCTAAACTTTTTCTTATGTCAACTTACCATCTCAACTTTGCGAAATTTTACACTTTCCCATTTATAATTGTTTTTCTACCAAATTTTTTGTCGAAAAAAGGTCACATGCAGTGCACATGTGATATTTAAGAGTTATGTGATGTGATATTTTCACATATACACAGCATGTAATGTTTTTCCTCCGATAGAAAAATCAACAAAAAAGTGGTCATAGCAAAGTACAAACTTCACAAAGTCGAAATGGTAAGTTGATATAATAAAATATTTAGATGACAAAGTGTAAAAACGGATTTAGTTCAGATCGCAAAATTTAATTTACCCTATATTTTATATAGATTAAGGAGTGAATCTTTCATAATTTCTTTTTTGTTTTCCAGAGAAAGGGAAACTAAGTTAACCTTTTGCGATAGTTTGAGGGGCATGTGGCAAAGCTAAATTATGATGTAATTGGACATTCCTTGACCGAGGACAGGATTTTTATTCTTAAGTCTGAGGTTTGGCACAATGTTTCTGCCATTTTGAAGAATTAAATTTTGATTGATTCTATTGGTGAACTGTACGTTACCCTGCTTCCAGTATCCCGAACTGTAATTAGGGTAAATATCACTTAAAGTTCATGAGCGCCCGAGTTTCTAGATAGTACTTGGATATTGTGTGATTGCCTACTTGTGTATACATACTGTGTTACCCTTGCTTTCAATTATGAGTTAAGAATGGCAATGGCCTATATTTCTTCACATGAAGAGAAACTGCAATCCGGAAGAAACGGTTTGTGGGTGTGCACTTTTGCTGCAAATATATTTTACAGTAGGGAAAAGTGGAGGTCTATGATTGCATCTTATATTTAGACTTGCTATCTTTCTTTTGTTTACAGGCTGAGCTTACTGAAAACAGAATGGTTAGAGCATATTCTCAAGAACACACTTATAAGCACCCATGGGAACGAGTAACCGCTGCATCCTGGCGAAAATTTGCTGACCCTGAAAACAAACGGGCTCTGTCGCACATCCTTGAGGTTGATACTTTAAGCCACAAGCTTGAACCTAGTTCCGGAAAACTGTACACTACTCGAGCTATAACCATTCATGCTCCAGGACCATGGTTTCTTCGTAAAATCGTTGGCCAGGATATGTGCCACTGTGTTGAATCTACCATGGTTGATGCACAATCTCGCTCAATGCGACTTGCAACCCGTAATATCAGTCTCCAGAAATTCATTGAAGTGGAAGAGAAGATTAGGTATGATCCCCACCCAGATAATCCAAATGGATGGACCATATGCAGGCAGGAAACTAGCATAAGAATCAAGCCTCTGTCGGCACTGGCGTCTATGGCAGAGAAGATAGAACAGAAATGTGCAGAGAAGTTTCAGCACAATAGTGCCAAGGGAAGAGAGGTTATGGAAAGGATTTGCAAGTATCTTGAAGCTGAGTCTAGGGGAATGTCAGTCTAATTCTGATCTCTTTGTTTGACTTGTGCCTCAATAGTTTTGTAGTTCCCAGTTCTGCTTATAGTATGATATCTAAATCAACACAAACATTTTAACTGAATGGATCACTGAGGTTGATGTTGTACACCTTGTCTGGACTTGGTAACTGGTTGTAATAATAGGATAGCATGGTGGAACAAACAATACATGTTGGGGAGTTTGCAGTTGATTCTCCTCTATATATACTGAAGCATCCTTTTTCGTTTCCTTTCATCTTCTCTGGGCAACAGGTCCTGAATGATTTACTGATGATGCTTCTTTCTATGAACTCTAAAGAAATTAGTTGAAATTAAAAGACATTATCTGACTGTATCAGATGTATGAAACATTTTCCCATCCACAATGCTATAATTTTCACGAAGGCAAATACCTCCAAGGAGTTCTAAAAATTCTGTTGGCTCTAGGAAAGGTGACCAGAGACAAAAATGGTAGCCAGTATATGATTTCACTAGAAAATCATAGAAATTTCATGTCAATCCTTTGTAATTCTGAAATAATTCAAGCAATTCCACAATGCTCTTCTGTAAGATATGCAATGGAGAGCAAGCAATTCTAAGAAGTAATTCAACTTATATGAGATGCAAGGGGAAGTAAACAAATTCTATGAACATTCAGCGAGAGATGAAAGTAAGCAATTCTCAGAATTAGTGCCAACAATTCACAAGGCTTTAGTCTACGAGATGAAACGTAACGTAGCATAGCACAAATCCAGAAAACCTTATTATGTGATGCCATTTTCTCATGTAAAACGAAGAAATGATCATCAGTAAATTGGTTTCGTTGAGTCTCATGCAGGACATCAATTTACAGACTTGTATCCCAAGTCAGTTTCTAGGAGGATAAATTTCCCATAGTGCTACAGTAGTATCTTCTGAAGATGAAGCCATCAGTTTACTATTATCGGAAAATGAGATAGCGTTACAAGTCACGTGATGATACTTCAGTATGGCCAAAGCATTTGCCTTGCGATAGTCGTATATCCTCACCCTGTGATCCCACCCGGCAGTAGCAAAAATTTTACCATCTGGCCGAATAGAAGTTCCCGCTATGCCAGGTCTTTCCAAAATAATTTCTTTCTTAACCAAACATGATCCTGTTGATGGATCCAAGGTAAACCTTACAATTTTTTCATCAGCAGATCCAGAAACCCCTCCTCCACATAAATTGTCAAAAGATAAGCTTAGAACTGGTTCTGAATGAAATTTTACACAAGTCACTGGGGAGGCCGGATTCCTTATATCCCACCAAACCATGGATCCATCCTCATAACCAGACACAACATTTGCATGTCCCTGTGATTCAGGAGGTAAAAATGCTCGAACTGCCATGCACATTCCTCTTGCCTTGGTAGAATTTATGGAGTGGTTAGGCAATTTTATAAGCTTTTCAGCAGTATTAACATCCCAAAGTTCAACCACCGACAAATCTTCGCCAGCTGCGGCCACATAAATAGACCCTTCCACCTTCTTGTCACTTTCAAGCTCCGTTGAACTCATAGTGCCACCTGCAAGCTCACTTTCTCGGTGATTCTTGACAACTTCAGTTGGCTCAACTTTAGCATGGGGGTTGTTTAGCAATGAAAGCTTGCAAAAGTGGTAAGAATTTGTTTTGATCGTAGTAAGCGGGCTTCTAGACAAGCCTGCTTCTCCAATATCCCAATACTTGATAGTTCCATCCCTTCCTTGACTAATAACTCTATTCTCTCCACCAGCAACAACGCTAATAATACCATGAGCTGCGCTGTGCACCCATGAAGATGAAATGGTCCTGTGCTGTACGGTATCCCATATGCGCAATTCACCGTCCGTGGAGCCAGTGAATAAGATATTCTTGGTGGGATGGAAACAAGCATCCGTAACTGAAGCGCGGTGGCCTCTGAGAACCGCGACGGGATCAGGTGGAGGCCTCTTGCTCATTCCTTTTATCAGGGTTGTCACTGAAACAATATATCAAACACCTTGGTTGCAGTATATCCCAACAATGGGGTAATCTACAATCCCTAAATTTCTGCGATTACGGGATGAAGGGCAGTCAGATTTGGTCCTCCTCACACCGAAACTACAGAGATCTTGACTTCCTTCAACGCGCAGAGAGCGGGCGGCGCGTTGTTCCTCTCTTTTGCACAGGTAAAATTACACAGCCACTCCACAGAGAAGTTTAGACATAATCACATCCGCTCTTCTTCCGCATAGAATCCCTCTCCGACTACCCAATCCAGCGTCGCTAGAGAAATCAGAATGTGTATTTTGTTTGTTTAATTATTAAGTTTCTTTCTTTTTATTGGTTTTGCATGATACAGATAAAATATTGTTTTACGTTGTATTAACATAAGATAAATAAAAATAAGTTAAAATACAGTTATCGCTCTTCAAATTTTGTATTCATTTTTAATTTTCAACGAGAAATGTGTATTATTAAATTTGAATAGATTTTTGTATGAACACGAAAATATGTTTAAATTAGTTGATAAGATTGTATTTTATGTGGTCGTTGTCAATTAATATATTTTTTTCATTTAATTTTGATATTTGTAATGTCAACTTGAATATATTTTATTTAAAAAAAATCAATAATTATTAGTCACGTCATATCACAACATTATACAAGAAATATATTATGAGAATATAAAATTTGTGATTGAATTATTTTATACGTATGTAAGTATATAAAAAAGATAATGATTGAGCTAAACAAAATAGTAATATATTTCTAATAAAAATATGAATAAACAAACATGTCTTCACTTTATTCACTATTATAATCTCAAACTGTGGCCCCCTTTCTTCATCTATAAGATAGAAAAGATAAAATATAATAATTAAAAGTATTTTAGTTAAGCAAAAAAGTATCTTTTGGATATACTAAAGAAAGAAAAGGTAAATGACGACAAAATCTCTTAAAGTTATTACAATTACAAATACTTTATTATTTTTAAAATAATTAGAAATACCTTTATAAAATTACAAATTTCCTAACAAATTTTTTTTGGTAACAACCCGTTGTATGGATCATTCGTACTCATAGGAGAAAATTGATATTTATAATTTTAATAAACTTATGAGAGGCCGTTATAATTTAAATTAAGAAGGACAAATTAAACTAAACGAGATATGAAAACCAATCAGTCCGACCGATTTTGAAAACCTTGATCAGACTCCCATGCTATTTTTGAACAACAAAAAGAAAGCTTGTCTATCTACTTGATCAAAAGACATGTGGAATCAGTCTACATGGAGCCTGTCCCATATTGATGAAGAACAAATGAGTAACTGGGGAAGAACATGTAGAGTTATTCTTTAAGGTAATAATAGCAAGAGAACAATGTCTCAAGCTGCTGAAAGTAGAGACATGCTATTAGACAAATAAACATAGTGATTTACAAGCTGTCTTCATGGACGCGTCCGTTCACCTTGTCTAGACTAGGATGATCGCATACCACTCAGACATCCAACACCATATAGAAATAGAAGCAATATGATGAAATAGCATGAAACACATACAAACTACCACCAAACCCGCACATATGAAAGCAAACTTCTGACCAAGCACAATGGACTTTGAAATTCTTCAACGTCGAGGCGATTCAACTGCTATGCCTTGATAGATAATAGGATATGTAATGCAACAGGCAGAGCATCTTCGAAATCAGCCTCTCAGAAGAATTGCAAGTGCCATAGAACCAACAAATAAGCTTTAGATCACCGTCTCTAGATTCTATCAAGCTTTTCTGCCTTAACAACTGGGTTGGCTTTGGCTATAGCATCCCGAGCTGCAGTGCGGTAATCAAAGGGGCAGTCATGTTTGTCGGAATAGCGATGTGATCCACAGAAAAGATCACCACAACGGCATTTGAATCCAGTCAGGCCAACCCGTTTCTTGCAGGTGCTGCATCTGTTTGGACCTTCTTTTGTCTTAGGTTCAGCAGCCTCGGCTGAGCTAGAAGTGTTAATTGACGGCAAAGATATTGCCTTCGCTTCAACCAGATCAGTTTGCACGTTTGCAGCATCTGCAACAACAGATTCCTGCTCATTGCCGCTCGATGATCCATTGACGATATTCTCGATTGATGATGCGGCAAGTTTTGCTTGTTCTTGTTTCAGTATCAGGTCCTTGTAACACTTGGAGCACATGTTCATGTTTGCAGCACTACCAAAGAAACCACAGTTGTTAACGCACAAAATAGGACCTTCTGGAGGAGGTTGGCACCCGGTCTCATCATGCTCCATCTTGTAACTTCTGCTGCACTAAAATCATTACAACTAATGATATCATTAATTTAATTCATCAATTTAGTTTTACTTTCTTCTATGCATAAACAAGAAAGGAACAAAGTAAAGAATAAAGAATACCTTTTACATCTATAAATTACAATACATATATTAAATCAACTAGAATATACTCACTCCATCACCACCCTCTTCTAAAGAATAATCATTAACAACAAGTTTAAGATGTCCAGAACAGCAAGAAATTGGACCAAAGAAGCTAATGGACACTAAGGTTTCAGAAGACATACTGAGACAACCATGATGATTTAGCAATTCGAATTTGAATGAAACAGTCTCAAAAGCTATACAAAACCAATTCTGAAATAAATATAGTGTATTAACACCTAATGGTTGAGCAGATTGAAACCTTACAGATAAAGCAAAATCAAGCAATAGCCCGCGCCCGCGCGCTCACACAGCAAATTTATATCCGTACCCCCAGAAAAGCTTTAGAACATATCCAGGAAAAACTGGTTGCAAAGACAAACTGGCCGAGAAATCGTTTTGCTGCAGTGAATTACTATTTGATCTAATACTGAATAGAAACGATCTTTGATTTAAATTAAAGAAACTAAAAAGATTGAATTTTTTAACCAGAATTTTACCGACCCCTCAACCACAAAAGACAACGAAGTAAATAAAACCCTCACTTGCAAAATTAATTGGGCAAAAACAGATTTTTTCTTGAATCAAAATAATAATGAAAAACAGAAAAGCTGAACAGAAATCCAAAACAAGAATCAAGATAAACATCAAACACTAAAACAGATCATTACGTCGAAACACGAAGCCCACAAATCAAGCATAACAAAATAAAACACAGACACAAACCTTCATCTGGCATCAACGTCAACAACATTAATTTCAAAACATAAATAAAAACCCAGATATGAAATAGACATTAGATGACAGATCCGCCATCCAAGCTCAAAGCAGAGGCGTAAAATCACATGACAAAAATCAAAAAGAAAATCAAGAATAAAAAAAAAAGAAAAAGCAACTGACCGTGGAATTCTACGAGATCAAAGAAAGAGAGAGAGAGTCTCCGTGTTTCGCCCGCAGACGCTTATCAATTTGAAACGTATCGATTTGAATTAAGAAGGATGAAATTTATTTTTGGTGAATAATTCAGCTTTTTTTTAATTGAAATTTTTTTAGAGAGAAAGAGGAGAGAGAAGAAGAGACCTTTTCTTTTTCAGTTTTTTGTAACATTTTCCGCAACGAACAATCTTTCCTGATTAGGTGAAGTCGTGGATGATTCTTATTTGTCAGCATTTCATTCCGCCCCTTGTTCTTTCCAGATTTCCTGTTTTGCCCCCTGGGGAGATTCTTCAATCACGATGCCCCCATTGCACGTCCATGAGTAAAAGTTATTGGTCCCCGATTTTTTGTTAATTTCAAATTGGTCCTTGTATTTTGTGAAATATTTTAATCGACACCAACTTTTGTTATTGATATTTAATTTATACGTGAATTTTTATAAGTTTCCTTATCATTAATATTCCATGCTTATTGAAATCCATCCAATTGTTAGTCTATAAATATTTCAAAATATAATTTAATTTTTCAAGTATAGTCATAAAATAATGGGATAATTATATTTACACCCTTTAATCTATATCATGTTTACACAAATCATCCCTATCTTTTAAATAATTATACATACGCCCACTAAAATATCATTATTATTTACACAAATCGCCCCTTATTTTTTTTTAAAATTACACGCACACCCCCTAAAAATGTTAGCATAATTACACAAATTATCTCTATTTTTTTTGCTGTAAGGGGTAGTTTCTGTAATTATGCAAAAAATAAGAGTGATTTGTATAAATAGACCATAGATTATGGGGTGTAAATGTAATTATCCCTAAAAAAATTCTATCATTATATTTTAAAAATTAGGCATAATTACACTCTCCTTCCATAATGTTTGGAATAATTATATATAGACCTCGTGTGGTTTGAAAAATTACATCTAACACTCCTGAGGTTTGCTTTCGTCTAACAAATAAGTCCCTCTATTAGTGAAAACCTACTTAATTTGCTGATATTAACAAAAAAAAATTGGATAAAAAATTATATTTACTCTCGATTGACTTAATACAGACTTATAGCAGGTCAAATAATTTTTTTTAACTGAACTGCCATTATAACGGTGAAAATGTACCTCCTCACATGCATTAACGCATGAAAATGTATATGGGTAATTTGATCATAAAAATATTTATTTCACTTGCAATAAATCAGTAATAAGTCAATTTATGGTAAATAAATACTTTATTTTATTTTATTTTTTATTAATATAAACAAGTTCAATAAATTTTGACAAACGGGGTAACTTATGTATTTGATATAATCAAACCTCACAGGTGTTAGATGTAATTTCTCAAACCACATAAAATTTATGTGTAATTAAACCAAATCTCGGGGAAGGAAAATGTGATTATCACGAAAGATTATGAATAAAAGTATATTTTTGGACTAAAAATGAAAATCCCATACGTACAAAATAAAAGACAGTAAAAAATTATCGTGAAATGATAAGCGAATCAAAATAGGACGATAAGTGCTCAAAAAATTATTTTGCAAGTATATAATTAAGGTTGATATTTTGGAAAGAAAAATAAAGTTATATAATTTCAATAGGAAGAGCCAAAAATAGAAAGTGGGGTGATTATATTTCAAGGCATGTTTGGTTCAATCTAATACATATATATATATATATATATATATTAGATAATTGGTTCAATCTCATAAAATCTAATTTGAAAATAATATTTAGAAGAAGTCGTTTAATTTTTTTATTATTTGAAAAATAACATATAAGTAATTATTATGTTTATTTTCGTCTAACAAATAGATCTTTATTAGCCAAAATCTACGAAATTTGCTTGTATCAATTAAAAAAATTATTATAAATCTATATATACGATGATAGACATATTACTGACTTACTATAGTTAAACAAATATTCATAACAAAATTATCATTATACATCATCATACGCGCTAATGCATATGAAGAGTACATCTTCACCCATACAATGGTATTTTGATAAGAAAAAATATTTGTTTAATCTGCAATAAGTTCGTAAGTTAATTGGGCATAAATATGAATTTTTATTCAATTTTTTTGTTATTCTCAGTAAGTTCTGTTAAATTTACTAAATGATGGAAATATTTATTGAACAAAAATAAATAGCAAAGGTACTAAGTATAATTTTTCAAGTCAATTACGTCAAATCTAAAAAAAGAACAATGTAATTTATCCAAAAAAAAACATACAAACAGAATATAATTATGCCAAATTAAAATTATGATTTAATTGAGTAGTCAATAAAATAAGTTTTTAATTTTGCTCCTTCGATACTTTTGATGCATATCGGAGTTCAGTACTACTGTAAAATATCGAAAGACCAATTGAGAGTCCTCAAAATTTGTATGAACTAATTTTATGAAAAAAGGATTAGCACTCCAATATAATTTTTTTTTTTTGGGTAAGAATTACACAATAATATGTGGATAATATATGAATTTGGTTGATTGATGAGATGTGTGAAGAATATGTGGACTGATATGGAAATGAGAGGTTTTGCAAATTAATGAGCTCAAAATGAGTGAAATTTTGTGGAATGGGGAAATAGTATTTTTTTATCCAATAAGTTAGGTTGGTTTTATTTTTGTCTAATTAATTATGATATTAGTATTTTTATTCAATAGCATTTTTTATTCTCGTCATGTATATAACTTAACGGGTCATTGAGTATTTTTGGATAAAGGAAGAATTGATCGTTCTTACCACAATATCATATGAATATTCCATTCAACCAACTTGATTTACTTTTAGAAGACACAAATATTTGGATTGCTTCTGGCTCCAACTTATATAAATATGGGAAGGTTGAATTCAATTTTAGTGAGAAAAAGAGAGAAATCCCATTTCTTTGCCCTAATTATTTTTAGATTAATTTTTTCCCCTTTAAATGTAATTACATTTTTCCCCAAAAGTGGTTACAAGTTGAAAAACTCCCCAATTTTTCATCCAACCAAAAATACTTAACGTCTATGTGTTGGGGCACGCGGCCTACGCCGCAAATGACGAAGAAGTGGATGAAGATAAAAAGTGCTAATTGTTCAAATTTAAAGTAAAATTTTTCATTTAAAAATGAGTTGTACACTAAAGTAAAAATTGGATTGTGTATCTTCCAATGAAATACTATATCAATGTAAACCATCTATACTTAATCACTAGATTTTTTTAGTATTCACTTAATTCAAAATTTTCCGATCACTCAATTATTCCTATACACAAAGTAAACGGTGCCTAGAAATGCTAGTTTCATGGGACAATATTAGTCATATGTATGACATGTCGTCCATAATCCATGCGATATGGAACGAAACATGCCACATCAATCCAAAAGTTGTCATGACATTGGGTTGATGTATCATTCAGGGGGGAAAATATTGTTGATGTGTTCCAGCAGGCTGAAATTGAGTCTAGACTAGCTCAATCTCACCAACAAGTTTCACCTGAGCTAGAAATAGTCATTTGAATTTGGTGCATTTTGGCCAGCTGATTTTATAATAATTGAATTTTGACATTAGGGTCAATTGGGTTAGACAACTCTATTAGGTTTTATAAATTGGATAGAATATAATGTGTTGATTTTTATATTTTATTTTTATTTATAATATATTTTATGTATAAATTTATTATTTACATGCAAGAATAATGTGCCAAAATGATTAGTAGCAAAAAATAACAAGAGATCGGTGGAGATAAGAGCCACGATGCCCACCAACAAGTGGTGGTCCAGGTGAAACAACATGTACCATTTCATAAAATAAATCATAAGATCAACCATATTTATTTTTTCGGAAATAAAAGTTATGAATTATTATTTTTAAATAAATTGATTACTATCATTAATATCAAATATTTTATTTAAATTGACAATTATCACAATCATATAACAATTATCAATATCAGATAATTATATATAATCAATAAACACTATTAAAGTAAAATTACACTTATTATTAAAATATAATATAATAACATCCGACACGTTAATCGGGTCGACCCATGTAAATTTAAAATCAATCAATTTTTAAACACAAAAATCATTTACAATAGTAAACCTATGATTTAAGTATAAATACTCTTAACCCATTTTGCATTTCAGTTAGGCTGTAATGATGGGCTCACTTTTGAATAGTAATTATATTCAAATAAGATACTTTATATTCATCAAAGACTCATATGATCGCATTCAATAAAAAATATAGATCACGCCTTTACTTAACAAAAAATCAATCTGGTGTAGTGTTAAAAATATTGTATTTTAATAAATTAAAAGTTTGTGATGTTGACAAGTATATATATGTTTAGTATACGAAATACTAAATGTAATATGTATTTAAATTATCTTATCACGTAAAAAATAAAATGCAGTTATTTGTAAATTCATTTGACAGATATACAACTAAAAAAATTAAAAAAAAGGAATCATCTAAAAGTAAGCTTTCTTTTTATAAAAATATATAAAGGTGCTCAAAAGAGTTTGAACCCATTAGTTTTGCTAATCCCTTAATGATAGTGATTAATTAAATAATAACAATCAATCTAAAAAGTCCTAACCAATCAATTGAAAATCAACCAAAACTTTATTAGGACAATTCAACCTAAGCTGTTGGCCACTTTCCAGCCTTATAAACTTTGACAAACCAAGGACAAGAACGTCAAACAAAATCTAATAAAATCCCAAATGTCCCAATATCAAGAATTACGGAATTAAATAATTCATAATGCCGGAAAACCAACCAGCTGATTGACACTGCCTATGAATCTTCTGCCCTTCAATACTCACAAAATTCAAAAGAGAAAAAAAAAAGGAAAAAGATTATATATAATTAATGGGAGGGACAATGACAGAGCAACCACAACAATTGCAATTATGTCCCCAGGAATCTGAAAATACAAGCAAAGTTTGCCTTTTTCCATTTAAAATCTACCCAAACACACCCTACAACAAGTCCCTTTTCTTTTTCCCTTCTTGAGTACTTTGCTTTTGGCTCAAATCTTCCCTCCCTTTTCAATTAAAATTCATATCAATGTGGTTCCTTCCACCTTTTATTCCTTGATTTGAACCCACCACAATTTTCTTGAATTCTTTCTTGCCAAACCCTTTTTCTTGCAACATTGTCTTAGTTTATCTATTCTCAGTGTTGTGATTATTATTACATCCGTGTGGCATTCAATGTTAAGCTCTTGTCCATGGTTCTTTCATGATTCTTGCATTTAATACACCCTCCAAACCCCCCCCCCCCCCCCCCCCCCCCCAAGCTCCATTCTTGACTTTTCTTGTGATTTCATTGCTTCTCTTGAAATTTTCAGTACTGGGCTATAAATTCAAGTTAATGAGGGTGTGAGTTGCAACTAGCTCCAAGTTTCAGGTATAAATACTGCTCTTGTTTCTGAGGTGAATGGAGGCCACAACAAGCAGCAAAATCAGATCAAAGATGGAGGATTTTGAGGTGGTGGAGCAGATTGGGAGAGGGGCGTTTGGAGCTGCTTTTCTTGTTCATCACAAGACTGAGAAGAAGAGGTAGAGAGATTAGCATTCTCTTCTCTCACAACATGCTTGTTGGCTCATATCATTATAAACAACACGTGTTCTTGTTCCTTCATGTATATAATAACACTGTACTGGTCTGCATTTGTAGGTATGTCTTGAAGAAGATTCGTCTGGCTAAGCAGACAGAGAAGTTCAAGAAGACTGCACATCAGGAGGTTACTCTCTCTCCAGAAACCAACTCTTATTTCTTGTTTGGCAGCTGTTGCAGAATTTGTGGTTCTTGGATTTTTGCACTTTCAATTGTGTGATAATTGTGCTTTATTTGTTTTAGGGGCTTAATTTCAATTATGTGATGATTATGCTGAATTTGTTATAGGGACTTAATTCCCTCATGATTAGAGAAGAAACAAGTAGATTAGGCATTATTAGTTGCAACCTTTTATTCAACATGATTGAAGTTTATAACAATTTATGACAAGGGATAATTACATAGACGTCCACGGAAGTTTGTCCATATTAAGACGATCGATTTTGAAAAATTATCCCAACAACCATGGTCGTGTTCTATATTACAGATTTCTTCCGGATCATTTGTAATGTAAAATATGACTGTAACGAGTGCAATGTAATTTATAGAAAATCGGGGGACTCTTTTGTAATATATCTAAACTTAAGTAGGTGTCATAAAGACAAGGAATTTATGTCATGGCATTGGTGGTCTCACCAACTTGTACTTGGGGCTGTTTTGCTCATTCATTAAGAAAGCACCTACCTGTCTCAGTCTGTCATAAAGTAAAGAAAGCTGGAGTAATTTTGTATGAGCAGGAAAAATTAAGCAAGGTCTGTTCCAGTTTGAAGTTATTACACTTGAAATGATTCTTCTTGCAGATGGCTTTGATGGCAACGTTAAACAACCCATATATTGTTAAGTACAAGGATGCTTGGGTGGAGAAGGTAATAGATTATCATACATTGTTTTGTCAAAAAACACTTCAACCGGCCTGTATTATTGTTGAATGACAACCATGTCTAAATGGTTAAGCTGTTAGAGAAAAAAATCATTTAATATATCTAAAACGTATGCAATTTACTATGATCCATGCTTTTGCCCAAATTAATGGAACGTATGTTCTGATGAATCAGGATTCCTATGTATGCATCGTGACAAGTTATTGTGAAGGCGGAGACATGTAAGTTTCCGTAAACTCGTTTGGGACTTTATCATTTGGGGTATCTAGACCAATACAATGAAGATTAAGTCAATTTAGATTTTGACCTCTCACGTGTTCTCCGGTTCTCTTTTCAGGGCAGAGATAATCAAAAGAGCTAGAGGGATACATTTCCCTGAAGAGGTAAGAAGACATACCGACAGCATTTTTAAAAGTTTGAGGCCCGTAAATAGCCATCAACAATGTATTTCTCTCTGCAGAGGATCTGCAGATGGCTGACTCAGCTGCTCTTAGCGTTGGATTACCTTCACTCTAACCGTGTCCTTCATAGGGATCTTAAGGTACATCGGCAGACGTTTCAATTTGACCTTGCAATTTTCTAACAGGGCTTGGTGCTGTATTCTTCACCTTATAACAAGTTTTTGTGATCTTGACTGTAGTGCTCAAACATTTTCCTTACGAAAGACAATGAGATCAGACTAGGTAAGATGCGAGCCTGTCTGTAATGTATGGTGCTCTGTCGTTCTCCATGTCTAATAAAAGACTCGCAGGTGATTTTGGGCTCGCAAAACTGCTGAACAAAGATGATCTTGCTTCATCAGTAAATCATCTTTCTTCTCTCCTTCATTGTTACTTTTTCTTGGGCTGACAAGAATCCTAAATCTTAAACATTTCGGAAATCTTGTTATATTTTAGGTTGTGGGCACTCCGAACTACATGTGTCCAGAAATTCTGGCAGATATACCCTACGGCTACAAGTCAGATATATGGTCTTTAGGTGGACACCTGGCAACATGTCACACTGTTTGATCTTTGCGAACAATTTAGTCCTATGTTAAACATTGAAATTAACTTCTGCCGTTTCCTCAGGTTGTTGTATGTTTGAAATAGCAGCCCATCTACCTCCGTTCAGGGCTCCAGTAAGTTCCAGATGAAGCTCTTATTATCACGATCGTCAGTTGTAGTTAACCGTAATAACTCAGCTCGTTGCATCTTGGCATGTTGGTTAAACAGGATATGGCTGGACTTGTTAACAAAATAAACAGATCCACTTTTCGCCTCTCCCCACAGTATATTCGTCTTCACTGTGAGTGGTTGGACACTTCTACTACTCTGAATCCAGAAACGACTTCCTTATCATATAGGGAAAATTACAGAAACAACCATGTCGTTTGAATAATTACGCTGCAACCCCTTTTGAGCATAATGTAATGAAAACATCAGCGATAAGGGGTGTCAGAGTATTTATTCAAACATTAGTTGTGGTTGGTTTCCCTTTCATAATAGACTGAGTACTTTTGTATGATTTTCACATTGTAGGAAGCAACTGATCAAAAGTATGCTTAGAAAAAGCCCAGAGCACAGACCGACGGTTAGTGGCATGAATATTTTGATCAAGTGCGTTTGGAGATTACGACTTAAATCTGATGCCTTGTGTGAAATATTATAGGCTGCAGAACTCTTGAGGCATCCACATTTACAGCCGTATCTCGCTCAGTACAGCAACTTACCTCCAGTTTTTCTTCCGGTGAAGTCCGAGATGGAGTCGAAGTGCAAATCACCAAGAATACAGTTGCCTGAAAAGTATTCACATACCAAGGAGAGCAAACCCCACAAGAGAGTGCAGATAAAAGAGTCAGATGATACTACAGAAGGGAGAAAAAAAGCGAAATTGCCTCCTCGAAATTCACGGAAAAACAGTTTGCCAACTTCACTCAAAACCACTAAATTCAGTGCTGAAACAAGGGGGTTTGTCGACCGTCGGGTTCAAGTACCAAGCACAGATACGGGAGACGACACCAGTAGTCCTGATAAAGGCAAAAGTATCAACTCTGGATCGTCGTCTGGATCAAGTACGCTAACTGATCAGAATGAAGATACGGAACAGAAAGAACATGCTCAGCAACAGCGCAAATCTAGTGAAACAGCCACAAACAAGACTTCTAATCCAGAAAGACACCAGAAAACGGTGAACACGAGTGTATACATCAATTGGCCCGTGGAAGATGATATGTCAGCTACTAAAGCAAAACAGAAGACCTCAGAGGAGCAGACTCAAAAGTCAAACTTGGCTAGAACACCAAGTTTATCAAACCGTGAAAACATCGAACCTGAAGTTTTGGGCGAACAGAAAGCGCAAGCCATGGAATCGTTGCTTGAACTGTGTGCAAATCTTCTCAAGCGCGAAAGGCTTGAGGAACTTGCAGGCGTTCTGAAGCCATTTGGGGAAGAAGCCGTCTCATCGAGAGAAACCGCCATTTGGCTGACGAAGGGATTGATGAACATTCAACGACCAGCCGGAGAAGCTTAGTTGCTTCAAGAAGTTGGCAGTTCTTGTAAATTGTATGTTGTACCATTCGCTCTCTGTCGCATGACAAATTAACAGTAGTGTTGGAGAATTTACACTCACTTTTGCACTGCATATTGTTGAGAACTCGCATGCTCATCATCATCAGATTGTAATAGTTTGTAAATAAGATCAGATTGTAACACGGTCTCACGTATAGTATGTTTGCTGTCTCACATTCAAAAGTTAGTTCAGTTTTTAATTTCATAAGTACTCAACTTAAAGTTCAACATTGAACTTGAAAGTGATGATTGAGAATGGAGTATACAAATATTTAATTAGGTTAAATCACAGCTATCTCTTTGAGTTTAGCATAATAACGAATGTTTTTTCTCAAATAAATAATAATTACGTAGCTCATAAACAATGAGATTGGAAATTACTATTTACCTTTACAGAATATTTTATGGTTAACAAATTTAAAGGTGTGTAAATAAATAATAGTTCATATAACATATTAGTCCAAAAAAGTTTGTTAAGATCACGCTTACTTAGGTTGATTAGCTTGAATAAGATAAAATTGTACGGATTATTTACTTTGATGGATGGGGGCCGAACTTGAATAATTGAGGTGGATTGAGTTATTCAACCCAATCATACAAAAGGTAAAATTACCTCCTTACCCCTTGCCTTCTTTCTCTTCTCCCTCCCTTGCCTCACTAATAAGCTTGGTCACTTGACTCAGCTTTCACAATAAGAACGAAGGCCATAATATTTAGGGTAAATTATATTTTGTCATCCGAATTATACCCGTTTTTACACTTTGACATCTAAACTTTTTTTCGTGTCAACTTGCCATCTTAACTTTGCAAAATTCGCACTTTACCATATATGATTATTTTTTTTTGCTAATTTTTTTTCGTGAAAAACATCACATGCCGTGCATATATAAAAAATATCACATCACATAGCCCTTAAATATCACATTTGCACTACATTTGATGTTTTTTAGACAAAAAACTTGGTGGAAAAATATTTATAAATGGCAAAGTGCAAAATTTTAAAAAATTGAGATGGTAAATTGACAAAAAATAAATTTAAATACCAAAGCGTAAAAACGTTCATAGTTCGGATCGCAAAATATAATTTACCCTAATATTTAAACGTAACAAGTCCTTAATTTAAATATTGTACTTAATGACATTCAATCCACGAAATTTTAACATTAACTTTATAATGTAAAAGATCATTCCGGACATATATAAAGACAAACACTCGACAATATATATCACAAAATATTCTATAAATTTTATTTAGGAGAGTTGAGTTAAAAGAAAATATAAAATGAATGTTATCTTCCCCACCCCCCCAACCCCCAAATGCATTTCAAAACAGCTGTTGATTTGAACGTTACTCCATTCTTCTTTCACGTGGGGCCCTCTCCTACGTTATTATTCGAACGTTATGAAAAATTTGAGCCTAAATTAAATAAAAAGCTGATATCATAATTCAACCGTTACCACTTACCCCCTCTTCCCAACGGCTATAAATACGAACGTTTCTCACCCCTTGTTTCCATCCAACCTTATACATTTCTCTCTCTCTCTCTCTCTTTCTCACACACACTGGTGCAATACCTCTCTTAAGTTACTAGCAGCAAACTAATGGCTCAGATGGGGATCTCCAAGGCCGCATTTTTCGCCGTTGTTGCGGTGCTCTGCCTCCTTTCCACCGCCGTTGAAGCGAGGGACAGCACTTTTTCGCCTGCACCTGCTCCGGGGCCTGATGCCGGAGCTGGATACGCAGTGGTCAGCCCTAGTGCCTTCATTTGCTTCTCTGTGCTGTTGTCTCTCGCGGGCCTTTTCCTGCAGTAGAGATATATGAATAGATATACATATATATATATATATATATTATAGAGAAAGAGTGAGAGAGAGAGCTATCTATATACCTATTCTTTTGAGTGATGAATGAGAGTGGAATTGATTGTTGCTTTTTCACTGGTTCTTTTAGCCCTAATTGTTGGTTAGGGTTATGCCAATGTTTGGTTTCTGTTGCTGGGATGTACTCTGATGAGTAAAATAATTCAATTATTTTTATACTCTTTTGTTTTTATTTTAATATTCAGTTAAAATGTATTAAGAGATTAAAAAAATAAGGCTGTCAAAATTTACATTTTTAATTTAAAATCATACCCGATAAATTTAATCTCTATTTTTGCAGTAATTTCTTATATAATTCATGTTTTCTAGTTATTCAATTATGATAAAAAAAGATAATTATTATTTTTTTAACTTTTTTTTAATTATTTATACATATATACACATTTGTGTGTGCCATAGACGATTACTACACACTAAAGGGGCATTTGTTTCTATTTATTCAATTGAATTTAATGCGAGTAAATTTAGTGAAACAAATTCACTTGTTAATATTTAAGGATGTTAGAATTATGAATAATTAAATATTTGTGCTTTTTCTTAAAGGACTTTTAAAAAATTTCACGACAATTTATGAAAAAGATTTTGAGTTGGACAAATATATATTAAATATTAGTATCGTCAGCAAATTCAAAGTGTGTGCTTGATTTCTAAATTTAAAATTATAAATATTTATTAGAATCTATCTAAGAATTAATTCTTTAAGTTATCTAAATATTTATTAATTTATGGAAAGTGAAACGAAGAATAAATAAAAAATAAATACGAAAAATAAAAATATAAAAACCTTAGATACAAAAAGTGAGATGAGGGTGTTGGAGGACAAAATTAAATAAATAATATGTTAGTAGAAAGAGGAGTATTTAATTTGATATTGTCTCTTAAAATTTAAATAATTTTGTTAGTGTATTAAAAAACATATCAATAGGGCTTCGAGACTTTACTAAATGTTAATTTTTTAAAAAAGATGGAAAGTGCTATAAATGTTATATCATATTAAATTAGTAAAAATTATTATTACACGCGTTATATATACATTCACGTGTAAATAAGAGTTGGACTAAAGAGTGTTTGGCTAAAATTATTTAAAATATCTTATAAGATTTGTATCTTATTTTAAAAATAAAAATTTAATGCGTTTGGACAATATAAAATATTAAAGTTTATAAGATGTCTTTTTATTTTATAATATATTAATGTATTTGGCATAATAATCTATTTTTTATTGATAAAATGATAAAAGAAAGAGGACATGTTAAGATCAAGTAAGTAGCTATTTATTGACACTTTCATGTCTATTATTTTTAAAATACTCTCCTAAATAATTAGAGGTTGCAGTTTTGGTCCTCAAATTTATTTTTTTTGTTTTTAGCCACTTCGTTAATAAAATCGTTTAAGTTAATGAAAGTTTCATTTGAAGGAGAAAAACATAGCCTCCCCCCTCCCATTTTGTAGTATTTTTCAAGTTTTGGTCCAATATACATATTTTTCCCATTTTTCTTTAAGTTTCAAGAGATGAAAACACTAAGAAATAAATGTTCTATATAATTTTAACAAAACACTGTCAATAACTTATTTTGTGTATAATACAATACGTGCAATATATACCTGATGTGAAATATTGGCTTTAATATATTTATTTTATTGCCTTTGTAATATTGACTTTTATATATTTATTTTATCAAGATATTATACAAATCCAAAAGAAAGACAATAAATTAAAGCAAAGGTGTAGTTATGATTATATAGAAAATTGATTGCTTGAATTTATTTTTTACTTTAATTTTTTATCTCTTTAAACTAAAAAAAGAAAAAGGAAAAAAATGGGTTATTAGACAAAATTTTGAAAATACCACAAGACGGAGGGAAAATGATTATTTTTTCCTCTTGAAATTAAATTTTCGTTAATTTTAACATGAAAAGATTAAAAATGCCAAGAAATAATAGTTTGGGATCAAAACTGCAACCTCAAATTATTTGAGGATCAAAATTGCATAAATGGCTTTATCCGAGGACCAAAATTGCAATTATCCTCAGAAAAGATATATTTGATTATCTCCAATATATTTCCTCCGGTTCTCTACAGTTGGAAGTTGTCAATTCATGAAATTAAAAGAAGCGACTTTTAGGATTTCATATAGTTACTTTCTTCAACGCGTTTGCCGTAACTCGCGACATATCAAGCAGATTGAAGAATACGCAAGGAAAAGAGAAACCAGTACAGGAGTTAGGGCTCGTTTCTTGTCAGTTCAATAGCAAGAATCGAAGGAAGTGTACTCAAGGAAACAACGAGTTCATTGATGTAGCTCTATTTCATAGTATAATTTATTCTCCAGGCTTCGATCAAGTAAGTCGTAAAAACCCTAATTTTCCATTATTGAAGATGATTTTGTCTGGGGTGTATATAGATTAATCACTGGATCAGAACAATTACGTAACGCCGGCAGAGTGGAGGCTTTGAATTGTGGTGTTAAATTGATGATCGAAGTACCACGGGAAGTTACTCTTGTTCGGTATATTTGTGGGTTTTACGAGGATATTTATGTGTATAAAGCGGCGCTTCCGTTGTGTATGTGAATTTCATGTTTTTGGTAAAAGAGCTGGTGCTTGAAAGTTTTACTTCAGTGCAATGGCTTGTTATGGCTTACTCAAAACAATCCTCTCTTGCTGTTCCCTTTTGGGAAACTTATATTTTATATATCTATTCTATCTAGCAGATGGATGCGCACTGGTCGTGCAACAAAGTCATTGCCATATCGTTAATTGCCTTTCAGAGATGAACTCAAAGTGTTTTATTGGATGATAATTTTATTGGAAATAAATGTTGTATTCAATTTTCTGTAAATTGACGTTATTTGAAATAGTATTTTTAGACAAACATTGGCAAGTGCATTAATGTGTTTCTTAGATTCTGTTTCTCTTACTCCCTTTTGTTTTAAAATGGAAAAAGTTGCATGTTACACAAGAAAAGAGTGAAATAATTACAACATGGAAATCTTTTCCAATAGTTGGCCCATGTTCTTGTACCCTCTCAATTTTAATGGCAACTGAACTTGAAAGTTACTTAGTCATTCTTCTTCATTTCACGAGGGGAGGTTCTACTGGATCCTAATGGAATCCAGGACTGAAGAACTTTATTGTTATTGCTGATTATCTAAAGGCCTACTTTACTTATCAGGGGAGATGGCGAATCCACAGAATGTTGAGCTGGAGGCAGCCAAGTTTCTGCATAAACTTATCCAGGAGTCTAAAGATGAGCCGACCAAATTGGCAACAAAACTCTATGTGGTGTGTGAGATTTTTAGCATGGATTATTACTTTTTTCCTGTTAGTTTCTATCTCATAATGCTTTTATGAATGACATAATGTGTCTGTTATATGTGGATCAAAACAGATTTTGCAGCACATGAGATCTAGTGGGAAAGAAAATTCAATGCCTTATCAAGTGATATCAAGGTGAAACTTGCCCAAGATTTGGTAGAAGTCTACCTAGTCAGTTGCATTATCATTTGATTGCTTAGTTCATTGAATGTGCAAGAGATTGACATCAAGATTTGCATCCACTCTTCAGTTTATTTATTTATTTCTTCCCTTATTTAAGAAACAGAAAAGTTATCCACATTATTACCTATTCATGATCAGATAATCTTGAAAAGATGGGTTAGGGTAGATTTCATTTAAATTAATGGTTTGGCGGTATCCAGTTCCTTGCTACATTGACATAAAAATTAAAAACACAGTTAGCTCTGTTTATGATTTCATATTTTTGCTTCTTGTGATGATCTTTTGGTTACTGCTTTCTTGCAATATACATATGTTGTTTGTTTAAATTTTTTATATGTTTTTCTCTTTTTGGTTAATCTATGAAGGGCCATGGAAACTGTTATCAAAGAAAACAATCTTGATATTGAAACTCTAATGTCGTCCCGCCTTCCTATGGCAGCCGGAACACAGACTGGAGATTCTGCATCCTCTCACTTACCTGGTAAATTCATTTTCTTTTTTTACTCGCAGAAAGTCACATGCATAGTGACATTGAAGGGCAATTTGGTGTAAAGCTATTGAGTACTGTGCATCGCAATGCCTGTGTGATTATTAAACTTTATGATTGCTGGCTCTTACCGCAGGGTCTTCTCAGCGTGTTGGAGCTGCTAAGGACTCTAAATCGATCTTTTCTGGGAATGAGATGGGCACACCCGAGACATATGCACCAACCAGGGGGCATACTGGCCCAGGAAGTGGCGGGCAGGACATATATCAAGGGTCCGCCCCGCATATAAGTGGTAAGTCTTAACGATTTGATTTCGATTCTCTATTGACATGGTTTTATACTCAATTTGAGGTTATAAACATTTGATTGCCATGTGAGCAGAAAATAGGTTGATGAAAGTATGGTAGAGAACTTAAATTTGAGACTCTGAGACAGCGCATATTGAAAAACTTACTAGGTTCTAACTTCTGAGATCTTGATATTGCGCTGTTTGCTTATGTTATCTGAAGTTTTTTCTTTTCTAGCCACGCTTTTAATTGTTGCCCTACCAAACGCTCATGTATGTCACTTCCAAGAGTATAGACGGTCTTGTTTTGTGCATGTCTCTTCTGTTTTTATCGCATGTTTCATTAATTGATGCAAAAGAATCAAATGGTTCTACTGGCCAGCAACTCTGCTGCACTGGTTAGATAAGTAGATGTCATTCTCCCCCCGACAGCCTTTTCTTGTAAATGCTCATGATAAGGAACTTCTCTTATCTTTTACACTTTATCCTTTGAGGTAGTGTATGCCCGGGTTTTCAGGTAACTGGCCCATTACCTTGCCTGAAATGGCTAGTCTTGTCTAATGTGGAAGCATCGTATTTCAGGTGGAGCCATCAAGGTTCATGGGGTTTCTTCTGGTGTTCCAGGTTCTTATTTATCGGCAGAATCAGCTAATAGGATGCAGTTTGGTAACTCTTCCTTTGATAGCCACAGTTTTACTGCCAAAACGGCTAAGGACAGAAGCATGGAAGTGTTTCCTGCAAGTGCTTCAGGAGATCATTCTGCTGGAAAAAGTATGTCTGGGAAGGCATTGGATCATGGGGGATCTAGTATGGCAACCAATGCAAATAAGGTACTCGTGTGGCACAAAAATTAGGAACTTCCAATTGTTTCATGGACCTCTTTTAACATGCCTTAAACAACTTGGAAAGCTGCTCACTGTATTTCTTGCTGGTTATTTGTGTTTAGCTGGATTAATTGTTGAGTTTGTCAGGGTGGCTTTCCGAGCAGTCTTCCAGAATCAAACATGGTGAGAGCCACTGCTTCTAGGGATTCCGGGAAATCACCTGTTCCTCAGGCTTCCACTGCAGGCCTTCCGTTTAAGGAACAGCAATTAAAACAGCTTAGAGCTCAGTGCCTTGTGTTTTTGGCATTCAGGTAAAATTTTATATTTTTCTTCACCATCCTTGGTGAGGACTTCTGCACTTCCTTCTGTATTAACATTGTTCCTCTCCATGTGCAGAAATGGTTTGATGCCAAAGAAACTTCATCTTGAGATTGCGCTTGGAAACTTTTATACCAAAGAGGTAATAATAGACTTCATACTGTACAATTCTTTCCTCAATCAATTGGCAAATGACATTGTATTCTGCTGCTTCTGCAGATGGAGCTCGCCGGGATAACGTTGATCAGAAAGGGAAGGAGCAATTTATTTCTGATCCAAGTAATGTTCCTGAAGTCCCAAGGTCATTGGAAAGACCAGATGGCAGTAAAGGTCCCCCTCTATCTTAGACTCCAATTCGATAAAAGAAGCTGATTTTGCAAAAATTCCAGATGAGAGAAGTACTCAACCTGCTATGTTAGTTGAAAATGAAAAGACAGGAAATGTTTGGTCACAAGACGGAAAACAGATGCTGAAATTCTAACACAGGACAACGTAGAATTACATGCATCTGCACAAAGAGAACCGCATCATTCGAGCACAAGGGAAGCATTTAGCCGTAATCATGACGACGATTTGGGGAACATCCACCAGTCCAAGATCGTCTCATCTGCTGTTATGGCCGCATGTGAGCAATCAAAGCTTGAGGAGAGTGGTGGAACTGGAAATGGATTTGCAAATGATATGCCCAAGGTGCCATTACCTACCAATATAGCTATGCATGAAGATTTGCTACACAGAAAAGATGAGGCCACAAGTCAGACTCAAAATCCTGTGGATTTCCATACTGTAGGAAATTTACATTCTGATAAAAAGATGCAAAGTTTTCCATTGAAGGACCAATGGAAGCCCGTCCCAGGAGTGAACGCCCAAAATTTCTCTTCAGTTCAAGTTAAGGATTCAAATATTTTGGTGAAAAACATCTCACAAGGTAAGAAAATATAATCTCTGATGCAATCAAGATGTCAGCTTGGTTTCTTTGATCTGAGAATTATTTTGTGCCCTGCTTGCTTATTTGTTCTGCTTATGATATGTTGTTTCTGTGCTTTAGAAAGATTTGGTGCTTCTACTTGAATTTTTTATGGACCACTAAAAGATGATTCTCCTGACACATTAACATATTAAATTCATTTACAGTGTTAGAGACAGATCAGGAAAAGGACTATACTTCAGTATCTACTGACAGACAACCTTCTCCAAAGCATACTACTATAGAAAGATGGATCTTGGACCGGCAAAAGAGAAAAAGTTTTTAATGAGCAGAATTGGGCTCAGAAACAGCAGAAGACTGAGCAAAAAATTGCTGCTTGTTCTGATAAGCTGAAGGTTTGTTTATTAATTAGAAAATCAAGGATAATGTGTGACCCTTTAGTATTTTGAAATGCCTCATATCTCGAGATTCGAGAGGTAGCGGAGGATGTTTCCTCTCAACTCTTTGAAACATCTATATTTGCTTGATGATAAAAGTGTGTGTTCTTGATTTCTCCCACTTTATTTATCCTGGGCAAATTTACCTTGTATTTGGTTTTATGTTGGTCGCGTGAGAATCTCAATGTGTTTATAATATGCTGTACAAAGAGGTTATGTGGTTATGCTGGCAGAAATTATATGTTGTCCTTTGAAAATTTTCTTTTATTAACATGTCTAGCAGAGGTGATTTATAACGTTGCAAGTGAACACTATTAATCTTCTTAAGTTCTTTTTTTTTGCTGCTTTACTAGCAGTCTAGCATTGTCTGTGACTTTGTGGTCTAAGACATTTTGGAGGCCAAATGATATCTTATTTCTCAAACCGAATTCAGCAGGTTGACTTTTTTGATTGGTTAGACCTTGTTTTTATGCAATGACATACAAACTTAATTTACTTATTTAATGGAATGGTGGCTTAAAATATTTGGTAGTTTGCTAGCTCCTTGTTTCCTATTTTTCTATGTAGGGTTGAAGTTGGTTTGATCTTTAGTTGTTAAGCCTCTGTTAAGTGGTCTTGCTGATCTTCCAACTTTTACTTGGTTTGCTTATGTCCATTAGTTTTTCCACTTTTGTGGTGAATGCAATCATTTAGTGGATGATATCTCTTTGATGTAGTTTCACAACGAACTTTGACCGGGCATTTGTTGGTTCTTTCTCCGCTTTCAAGTGGTTGTGATTCTTTTCTCTTATATTTATGTTTTGCAGGAAATTGTGAGCTCATCTGAAGATATTTCTGCAAACAAAAAGTGTAATTGAATTGAAAAAGCTTCAGTTGCTGGAGTTGCAGAGACGGCTTCGGAGGTGGTTTATCTTTCTATGCATCTGATTGGTTTTCTTTAATGCTATATGTTGACCTTCCCCCCCTCATTTTCCTGGCTCTCTTCCTTCATCCAATGTCTGCCTTTAGGAAGGTTTATCAACTTACTTTTACTATCCAAGTGTTTTGCTTCTGTTTCCTCACTTATCTTGGACATCCCTGGTTCTCACATTATTAACCTTTTGCCGCAGCGATATCTTAAACGATTTTTTCAAACCAATATCAAATGAAGTGGACAGATTGAAATCGATTAAGAAGCATAGAATTGGAAGGAGATCAAAACAAATTGAAAGATATGAGCAGAAAATGAAGGAAGAGCGACAAAAGAGAATCAGAGAAAGGCAGAAAGAATTCTTTAGTGAGATTGAAGTTCACAGGTACATTTATTCTGTTTATCATCTTGAGGTCTCTTCTCCTGCTATTATTTGCTTTTTTTTTTTTTTAAGTGAAATTAGATAAATGATAAATTATGTTTATATCGTTTGATGATTCTAATTTCAGAGAAAGACTCGAAGATGGGTTTAAAATCAAGAGAGAGCGCTGGAAAGGATTCAATAGATATGTGAGGGAGTTCCACAAGAGGAAGGAAAGATTTCATCGTGAGAAGATAGACAGGATCCAGCGGGAAAAGATTAATTTGTTGAAAATTAATGATGTTGAAGGGTATCTCCGCATGGTTCAGGTGCAGTATGGTCCTCAATACGGTTAACACATATGATGATAAATTCTATCTCCTTAATCCCTGAAAATGTTCCAATATGCTTGTAGGATGCAAAATCAGATCGGGTTAAACAACTACTAAAAGAGACCGAGAAATATCTGCAAAAGCTTGGGTCTAAACTAAAGGAAGCTAAGGTAGTGGCAAGACACTTTGAGACTGATATGGAGGAGAGTAAGGGTGGTTTTGTTGAGGAGAATGAAGACATTGTTGAGAATGAAGATGACAAAGATCAGGCGAAGGTTTCCTTTTCATTGTTCTATTACCTAATTATTCAGTTACATAATTCTTCAATTGTGTTCATTTAGGCTGTCAGTTAGATTATAGTGCTCCCCTCTTAGCTTGTTATGTGCCTCTATTCTGCAGCACTATTTGGAAAGCAACGAGAAATACTACATGATGGCACATAGGTAATGTGAAAAGTCTCACCCTTATCATACTGTTGGATCTTCTGGAGGTCATATCACACACAAAAAAAAGAATCTAATTCTGTTAAGTTTTTGTATTTGATATTGTTTATTTACTAGATTCTGGTTATTCTTTCTGCAGTGTAAAAGAGAATATTATCGAGCAGCCAACCTGCCTTGTGGGTGGAAAACTGAGAGAGTGAGTGATATATATTCATTCCTGTTTTATTTTGTCTGTCTCTTGGATGTTTGGAATTAGCTCCTTGATGGATACTTTGATGAAATTAATTTTGCTTGCATGTAGTTTCCACTCATGTACACACGAATATTTGTCCATTATTTGCTCCTGAATATTTTGTACTGTGGTTGTGTTTAAGGTACCAAATGAATGGATTAAGATGGCTGGTCTCACTTTATAATAACCACTTGAATGGTATACTAGCAGATGAGATGGGCTTGGGTAAAACTGTCCAGGTATAATTTATACTTGGCTTTATTAACTTATATAATCCTGTATAACTTATTTGCCTCGTATTTTGTATCTGATAAATTTCTCTCTCTAGGTTATATCTCTAATTTGTTACCTAATGGAAACTAAGAATGATAGAGGACCTTTTCTAGTGGTTGTTCCATCATCAGTTTTGCCTGGGTGGGAGTCAGAGATCAATTTCTGGGCACCAAGTATCCACAAAATTGTTTATTCTGGGCCCCCTGAAGAACGCCGGAGGCTGTTTAAGTAAGCCCGATCAATCTGTAACATGACATCATGTAGTTTCTTTGATTTCTATGAAACTTTAGTAGTTTATATGTGATTTTGTCATCCAGGGAACAAATTGTTCATCAAAAGTTCAACATTCTTCTGACAACGTACGAGTATTTGATGAACAAGCATGATCGACCAAAACTTAGCAAAATACAATGGCATTATATCATTATTGATGAAGGCCATCGCATTAAGAATGCTTCTTGCAAGTTGAATGCTGATCTGAAACATTACCGTAGCAATCACAGATTACTTCTCACTGGAACTCCCCTGCAGGTTTCATGTTCGCTACTATTGCTCATGCACCTTGCTCTCCTATACTTGGATATCTGTTTTTTAAATTACTGACGTACAGGTAGAGGTCTATTGTTTATACTATGAATTAATTACTCTTTGTTTTGTGTGTTCTCTCTCTTCCCTGGTTGCCAATACAGAATAATCTTGAGGAACTTTGGGCGCTGCTTAACTTCTTGTTGCCAAACATCTTTAACTCATCTGATGATTTTTCTCAATGGTTCAATAAACCATTTGAGAGTAATGGTGACAATTCACCAGATGAAGTAAGTTTGATGTGTCCTATAGCATCGAGACAAGTCCTATTTGCTTCTCATTATTCTCACATTGTTCGCTCACTTTGAACACCAACTATGACCAGGCTTTGCTATCTGGGAGGAGAATCTTTTAATTATAAATCGTCTTCACCAAGTTCTGCGACCATTTGTACTTCGAAGGTTGAAACACAAGGTGCTGCCTGACATCTCATAGTACCAGTGAAAATAACTTGTGTATTTATTCCTAATACGTGAACATAGATGTGAGTCATGTCATAAATATGTTTCCATGTAATGTCTTGATGTGACAATTATTATGAAGTGGAAATCCAGCCCAAAGCCTTATTGTAGTAGGGATTTATTTGAAAGATAGCCGTGCATTTGGTAAACAAGTGAAGTAATCTGGGAACTGCATTCAGTTTGATAGCATCTGCCGACTTCTTGAGATCTTCTGTATAATTTACTAGCTTCTGAATCAGATGAGGATTCTTTATATCCCTCTCACCTCTCTTTACTCCAGTTTAAGTCTTTGGAATATGCATATAAGGCCTTACATTAAATGCCAATCATTATCATGAATGATATAGAAGTGTCATTTGAACTTTCCTGACAGAAGTCTGATATCAAAACTTTGTTGCTAAGCTGCTTTTACCTTAAATGATTTGGCCAGGTTGAAAATGAATTGCCTGAAAAGATCGAAAGACTTATTAGATGTGAAGCTTCTGCATATCAGAAGTTATTGATGAAGAGGGTAGAAGAAAATCTTGGTGCATTGGAACTTCAAAGGTTTTCCGTATTTTTTTTTTTTTGTGTACATGTGATTATACTTATTTCTATTCTGGTGTCTGGTATACGGTGTAGGATACAGATTCGTGTAGAACTGCATATACACAAATATATATAGATCCGCACTTATCTGTGTGAATATATGTATGTTTATATGCTTCCCAGTATGGGATAGTGCACTCTTAATGTCTATGCCTGCAGATCCGGTGCACTATAGTTTAATGAAATAATGCCCACAAAAAGTTGATTCTGTTTCTTTGCTTACCTTTGTAACTTCATCAGGCTCGGTCTGTGCATAACTCTGTGATGGAACTACGCAATATATGCAACCATCCGTATCTCAGTCAGCTTCACGTGGAGGAGGTATTTCTTTCTCTCTTCAATTAAGTTACTTTCTGCTTGTTGGATCATTGGATGCATTAACTTGATAAATTTGCCTAATAAGTCAGATGACTTTTTGTGATTGCTGTTCCCTTCATGTTCTCTCTTTGAAATTAAGCTTGACGCAGAAGATGTTAGGTGAACATAACTCTGCTCCTGTCAACTTAGAGTCCAAATAAGTTGGCCAGTACGTTGAATGGTCGATAATCAAATTTGCTATGATTGTTAATTGTGGCTTCTCCACCTCTTCTGAAATCATGAATGGTTCGGAAGTTGCTTAATGATAGGAATATTAATTAATTGAACTTTCTATTTTTTTTTTTTTTTTTGGCTAGGTTCATGAGTTGATTCCCAAGCATTATCTTCCTAACATTGTCAGACTTTGTGGGAAGCTTGAGATGTTAGATCGGTTATTGCCCAAACTGAAGGCAACTGATCATCGGGTAGGTTTGCTGTTGCCATCTATAGATGGTAATCTGTTCCTTCTGAATTTCTCTTCTTTGTGCAATTTGTATTTATGGTTCTGAAAGTTCTGTTATTGATGTTGGTGGTATGTTCCATGAAGCATTTCATGCTACATGTATTCATTAAATTCATTTATACTATTTGATACATCTTCACTGGAAACCACTTTATCTCCAGATTTGCTCACTTGCTAAGACCGGATGTTTCATTTCTGGCTTGTTTATTTACTCTACCGAATAATTATCTATCATGAACTTTTAGTTTTTTGCCTTCTCTTTACCACTTTAGCTAATTTGGTCCATTTGCTCTTATTCCTATTTCTTTTTCATGATTAGTTTTCCTGTTCTGTATGTGTACGTGTATGCGTGCATTTGTATACTAGGAGGTGGTGTTCCATGTGTTTATGAAGGTCTTCGGTATCTTTAAGGAGTGATGCAGGTTCAATTGCTGGCCAAACACGGTCATGGTGCTATGTTTTTTCAAATAGTTGTGCGTTTGTGTTTTAATCTTATGGCGTTGTAACGCCTGCTTTTTTGGAATTTTTTTGATGGTTCATTGCTTTCTATGTGTCTTCTGTCTTTTTTTTTAAGGCGAAAGCAGAATGTTTTGGAGAATTACAATTAGAATGAAGTCCTGGTTCTATGATGATCTACTTATGTGTGATCTTATGGCTTATTGATCGTGTACTTTCATTCCACCCTTCTTAGGGCCTTTGCCCTTCTGTGTTCTTTTCTTCATCTTATGTTTTTTTTTTCTTTTTTGTGGTCTCCTTGTCATACTTTTATTATGAGCTTGGGTTTCAAGTTCTCTTTCTGTTTTCTTGCCACTTTAGTTGCTCTTTGTTCTGTCTGGCCGGCAGAGGTTGGGTAGGTGTCTTAAGATATCTACAATCTTCATTGTGAAGACCTTGTGTCAGCTAGATGTTGCTTCTTTATCATGCTTCCCAGAACTATAGGAAGGTCTTTGGTTTGCAGGTTCTTCTTTTTTCAACAATGACTAGACTTCTTGATGTTATGGAGGACTATCTTTGCTGGAAACAATATAGATACCTACGATTAGATGGACATACATCTGGGGGCGATCGTGGAGCCCTCATTGACCGGTTCAATCAACCTGATTCACCATATTTCATATTTTTACTCAGGTAATCATGCAGCTATCCTTTGTGATTAGCATGCATTTGAACTTTGTCTCCAGTAAGATGGATCCATGTGGTTCTTCAGAGTCCTTATTGCATTGGTTTCTTGTCTGAAAGGGACAAATTTAATAAGTGTCAACCTGGTGTTTGTCCACAAGCAGAATTTAAGCAAATTTTATCTTCTATTGCTGCATCTGTGTCTTTCTCACTGGCCTGTAACAATTTGCGTACCAGTATTCGAGCTGGAGGCGTTGGTGTGAATCTCCAAGCTGCTGATACTGTGATTATCTTTGATACCGATTGGAATCCCCAGGCAATACTTTTATGCCATTAATCTTAGTGACTTGTGAGCATTTTGATTTTCAATCAGTCTCATGTTGAGATAGTTGATGTTTATTCAGGTTGATCTGCAAGCACAAGCAAGGGCGCATAGGATTGGACAAAAGAAGGATGTCCTCGTTCTTCGCTTAGAAACAGTAAATACCTTGATCCTGGATTTTGAGTAACTTTTAGTTGTTTCTTCTGTTAATTCAAAGCGATACTTTTCCTTTATTTTTCTAGTTGATCTCCTGTCATATTCTGGCTTCTTACCTTCTGATTACATTTTCAATCCAACAACAGTCTATCCAACTTATCTTTTATGTTTCTAATATATCTTGGAGGTTCTTTATTATGTTGATGGTATCTTTCATGGTGGTAATGCTCCCCTCATTTGAATCCCCACTTCTGTTGGTTCTAGTCACTCCTTGTACTAATATTGTTGAAGTCGATATTCTTAAAAAACAAGAAATTATAAGAATTTGCTCTTACCTCCCTACAGAATTTACATCTAAAAGTTGCCCTGAAAATCATAAGATCACTAATCTGAACATTCAATATAATTGATGGCTTTAACTTGGAACTTTGGAGCTATATTTGTAGAAGAAAACTTCAATTTGTGTTTCCAGTTTAGTCCTCAACTAAGAGAAATTTGGTTGTCATTCTGTAAGGGTTATTCACTATCATGGAATGAGCTGGATATGTTTACTTCAAAAATATGTAGCCTGTTACTAGATAAGTCCCTAGTATTAGGGTGGTATTATTTTGGAAATTGTCCCACCTTAGGGGTGGGATAAGATAATCCGACCCAATCTAGGATTATTCCTTTTGTATGAAATGTCATCTTTTTCCTCAGGTTGTAAAGTCCAATCACATCTTAAATTGGGATTTTGAAGGAAGCTTCATCCCCAGATCGAAGTGGTGGCTTACACTCTGCTAGCATCCTTTCCAAAATAGAGTTTTGACTTTGTTCTTCATGATTTAGCTAAGCACATCATTTTTACCTACTAGACCTTCATCTTAGAACTCATCCCAATAGAATACTTGGTAACCTCCAATCCATTTTCTTGTTCAGCTAAGTTGCTGCTGATGAATTCATCTTCTTCAAAATTCACTTAGTTGACTTGTATATGGATTTACCTGTGCTCTGAATGAGGAATTTGGTTATTGTGTTGGCTCTGTCTTCCTTCAACTGTTGAGTCGGGTGCTCAATCTCCCAAAAGCGAGTGGGTTTCTCTTCTTTTGTTCAACAGTTGCAATACATGGTTAATAAATTATGAGGGGTAGTAACGGTAAAAAGGCTATTTACTTTTTACATCATATCCTACAAAGTAAAATATGACATGCAATATATCCATCTATGAATACTGACAAATACACACGGCATAAATAGTATTAAATGATCCCATCCCATATATACTCACTCTCAATCCTATCATCTAGTAATCTCATACCAGAAAGTAATGAGCCCTAAAAGATTCCAAAAAGTAGAATCTAGTAGTTAAATGTGTTAGCTTAAGGTCTATGGCAAGCATTTTTGGACCAACAGAGAGAAACGTAAACATCCTCTTTAGATGGTGGTCAACTTTGTGTTTTGTACTTCTTCCATTTGATTGTATTTATTACCTTTATGTCATCTCTGCTGCCTCGGTTGATAAAGTGTCAAAACTTTGAAGCTCCACTTATTCTCCAAGTATAAAATGTGTAAGGTTGTGGGCTAAAATGCTGTATAATTCTTATGTCATTAGTTGTGTGTTTTAGAGAAATTAAGACACGTCAGCTGTGTGGGCCTAATTTCCTCTTTGTTGCTTATTTTGCTGAAACAATGCACGAAGTCTTTTAGGAGAGTTTCCAATATTTCACACTTTTCATCATCATTTTCAGAGTACTAATGTCCACTTTCTATAAAAGTCCCAGCCATAAACATCATATTGGGAAGTAATTGAATTTTAACTGTGCAGCATATGTTTCATGGTTTTTAGTTCCCAAGGGTGTGTCTACAATTTTCGAAGGTTTTTCTCTGATAGGACTGACTTGAACGAGCTTATTTATGTATAGATTTTGCATATGAACTTCTCTTCAATGATTTCTGAATATCTATTTCTTTTTTTTTTCCCCCATCTTTAACCAGGTCCAGACTGTGGAGGAACAAGTTAGAGCTTCTGCTGAGCACAAACTGGGGGTTGCTAATCAGAGTATAACTGCGGGTTTTTTCGACAATAACACGAGGTATGCTATGGTGTACTTGCTATAGTAAATTACAGCAGTATGCCAGTGCGATTTAATAATGTCAGAATAATATCTGTACAATATATGTCAGTGCGGAAGATCGAAGAGAATACTTGGAGTCTCTCCTGCGTGAATGCAAGAAAGAGGAAGTTGCACCTGTTTTGGATGATGACTCTCTTAATGATGTTATAGCACGCAGGTATGCTTTTTCTTTTGGTGACACCTTATCTCTGGATGCATGTGAGGCTTTAGTACAACGACCTAAACATGACTTCCTCAACTGGGGAATGGTCCTGGTCTGAATTAATGAAAATATGGTACAGTTGGCTTTTGTATCTTTTGTTCGATATAGCCTCAGAGGATAACCTTGCTTATCTAAATGATGAGTTTGCATATACTTTATTTAAGTGAGTACCATTTTGCATGCAAAGGGAAGGAGATTAAAGAAGAAGGTTCTGATTCAAGGTGCACATTGAGTCTGGTCGGCCCAGGACCGGACCAGCCCGAAACGGCCCAAGGCCGGCCTAATACTGTTTATGGCCGGTGTTGCGGCAGTCCTGGGCTTTTAAGTGGGCCCCAATTGGGTCAATTTTTAAACCCATGCCCAGCCTATGGACCGGCCCAGACCAAGCCCAGGCTAGGCCTGGATGTGCTTGTTTATTTTTTTTTAATGATATTGAGGTTTTTTTATAAACAATTACTTAAATTTATAATTGTCTTTTGAAAAAAAAAAATAATAAATTAAATCACGCAAAAATTTATATATAGAAAAATAATAGTTAATAATATATAATGAACTTAAAAAAAAAAAAGGTCCCAATAGGGCCCTGGTGGTCTTGGGTCACTGGGTTGGTCCCAAGTCTTGATTCCTGGACCGGCCGGTCCCATTTTTTTTATTGATTCAATCCGGTCTTGGGTTGGGTTAGCCCAGCCCGGCCCACCCTGCATTGTCAAATTTACAAGTCCACACAATTTTGTACACTTTATCTTCTTAATTCATATAATAATTCTAGGACTACTAGTGTTCTGGAGTAATGTCACAACAGCAAAAATTTGGAAGTAAAGGACGCCTTCCTTCCTTTTTCGGGTTTTGTGTGTGGGGGGGGGGGGTAGAGACTCTTCTCCTTTCCGCACTTATTATTCCAGAAATTTGGTCTGTTATTCGTACTTTTAAGGTGCTAAATTTCCCTCTTTCAGCAACACTTCCCCCACCCCTTTTGCATTTTTAGTTTGTCAGCTGGTGAACCATAATGTCTTGTTTGAGATCATGTAATCCATTAGATTTGTTATGCATACAAGTTCTTTATGCTAGAAGGGCCAGGGAAGGCTTTGAGGAATTCTGCATATCTCCTTTCTGTCTTCCCTGATCTACCGTCTTTAAACCATTTTCAGATGAGATGGTCATTTTGCACCTTTATCCTGTTCTTTGGTCTGGAAATATGTGAATGAATTGTCATTTAGTTTATGGAAAGAAAGGGGGTTGGGAAATAGAAAATTGACGTGATACACAATAATCCTTTCTTGAGCTACCCAGTGCTAGTAGTGATAAAAGATGGAAATTGGTAATAGTTGATAGTTTTCATCTTGAACTCCCTAGAGATCTAACCTATTTTGAAGCAGTATCAATATCTTAATTCCAATCTACTTAAATGATTTGACCCAACTCATATTTTTTCTTCATTTATTTCAAAAGCTTGAAATGTGATCTACAAATAAAGATCCCATTCAATTGTCTCCGCTGTAAAATATTTCTTTTAAGTTTATAGATTCTAGTATTCCGCTTAGCATTAGGCTGAATTCTTCTTCTGCAACTCTGTTATTGTAAATTTGTAGCAGTCTAATTTCTCTATTTCTTTTTGAGTTAGCTGTTAAGAATCATCATTTGTTCCCTGTACCGTGTTTATCTAATTATTTTATTATGATTACCTCTATACAGTGAGTCAGAAATTGATATTTTTGAGTCAGTTGACAAACAGAGGCGCGAAGAAGAAATGGTACTGCCAAATCCTAAATATGTTGTGCTTTAATTCTCTTCAGTTTGTTATGGGCTCAGAAGGGGTTATTTCTTGCTATTCAAAATCTCTACAAAATTTTGCAGGTTGCATGGGAAAATATGTTTGGTGGGAAGGGGTCAGAGAAATGCAAGCAGATACCTCCTTTGCCTTCTCGACTTTTAACAGATGATGACTTAAAATCATTTTATGAAGTGATGAAGATTTCTGAAGCACCGACACCAGGTGTATTACCTAATGCTGGGATGAAGAGGAAGAGTGGTTCTCTTGGAGGTCTTGATACACAACACTATGGAAGAGGCAAACGTGCTAGGGAGGTTTGTTTATATGAATTTTACAGTGTGATCTTGTGATATATTTTTCTTTGCTGTGTATATTTACCATGGTTTACTTCTTATTTTTTGCTATTATGCATAGAGTATTATTTGATATTTGAACAGATTGTTGTTTGTCTTATATTTTGACTGGTTATGATATCTATCATTAGGTACGCTCTTATGAAGAACAATGGACAGAAGAAGAATTTGAAAGAATGTGCCAAGTTGACTCTCCAGAATCTCCTGTAATAAAGGAAGAAGTTACTGGAAAGACATTGCCGGTTGCTGCAAACATCCCGGCTGTAGTCATTGGTGAGATGCAGGCACCAGTATCATCTCAACTGCCTCAGCATCCAGCTATAGAACCACAACCAGGGTTGGTAAACAAAGAGGTTACCCCGCCATCTAAAAGGGGCCGTGGAAGGCCAAAAAGAGTGGTGGAAGCCTCTCCATTGGTTCCTTGCCCTGTACCTTTGGGCTCTGTAAAGGCAGAAGAGGTCTCCAAGGTTGAAGCTACATCTGTGGTACCTCCTGATTCTTCAGCTACCACCAGTCATATTAGAAGTATCACTGGGGGCGTGCAAGAAATGGGGCTGCCTATTACCCCAACACCTGGAGTAACAACCCCGACCCTTGGGCCTGTTACTCCGAACACTGGACCAACTCTGCCATCCATTGTTCCTGGTTCTCAAACTGCTGCTTCCCCTTCATCAGTTGGGCGAGGTAGAGGACGAGGTCGCAAGTCTCTAACAGGAGGAGAAGCTCCTGCTCCCAGACGCAGAGGCAAAAGACAGACCACTGTTTTGCAGACTGTTCCTGTAACTGCCTCCCTATCGTTGACTGAGAAACCACCCATTGAAATACAAGGAGAAATTGCCTCAGGCTCTGTTGTTGCCACCGGCACTGGTTCTGTTCCTGTCACTACAGTTATAAAGGAAGTTTCTAGTGAACCAAATTCAGTTTCACCTGCTGCTATTCTACCATCAGCTTCTGGCCCATGGACTTCAGATGTGGGGTCACAAGAAGGAGCTGCATCCAGCTCTTCAATGGCTTCGGGTGATGCTTTTACTGGTCCAGCGGCTGTGGCAAGTGTTAGTCAGCCAGATACTGGTGTTGTGCCTGCTTCAAGCTCCCAAGCTACGCCTGCCTTACTTCCTGGGTTTCCTGTTGCACAGTCTATTAGTTCTTCCCCCTCTATAACAAGGCAAGGTAGAGGACGAGGGCGAGGGAGGGGGCGTAATGCTCAAAGTCGAGAAGAAACACCTCAAAGGAGGCGAAGGAGGCAGGACCCTGTGGTATCCACTATTCCTGGCACGTTAACTGGTCAGGATTCTGCGTTGGCTGAACCTCCTCAGAAAAAAACTCGGGCTTCTGTTTTGCGGAAGGAGACTACGATAGGGGAGGGGAATCTAGAATTAACAAATGCAAGCCAGTATGCTGCTCAGGATGTTGCCGATCCTTCCATGGAGGAAGTCCCTAAGGGTAGGTTTCACTCTTTGTTAGAGTATATAAATCTTTGAAAATGTTCAGATGTACATGATTTTGAAATTGGGAGGGGTCAATATATTTATTTGTATATCACAAACTAGACTTAGAAATTTGTTCAATCCAATGCATTCGTCACAAGCTTTATTCAGAGGGGAAGGGATCCTACTTGAAGTAGAGCTTGTTAAAATTCTCCTTTTCTAGTACCATGAAACCAAGGCAGGGAGGTTTAAGTTCTAATTTTCCATAAATCTATTCTTAAGAAACTTCAGAGGCACAATTCAACTTGATCGAACCAGTTGTTTTCGTACGAGTAATAATATTCCTTTTAGGTCCTATGTGCTAGACCACTCACATTTACCAGACCTTATAGCTGTACTTAATATGCTCAGATGTGGCAATCACTTGCAATTCATCATTTTTGTTGTGTCTACAAAAGAGTCCATCTAATTGCCATAGCATCTCTCACGCCGTAGTTGAATAATACCTCCTGCATACGTTTCTTTTAGAACCTTATAAATTTATCTGAGAATGTAAAGAAACAAATCAGTTGTGAAATACTATAACTTTAGTAAAGAATTCTGTTATAAGTATTTTGTGAGTTTGTATGATCATCGATGTGCATACTTCTTAAGCACGGTTATCCGCTTGCAATGCATCTGCATTTTTCTGGTGGATAATGGACTAGGAACACACCCGTCACTTATTGTTAGATGCCCCACATTCTTATATGACACGACGGATAAGCTTTTATTTTTAACATATGGCTGCAGGCTCCACTGCGGTTTCTGACATTGGTGTGAACAAGTCAGAGGATCCTCCTCAGGAGCAAGATGGAAATAAAAAAGAAGGCAACGATCAGGCAAATAAAGGCTCTGTTATAGATACACACATTTGTGTGGGCAAGGTAGAGGATCCTCCTCAGGGACAAGATGGAAATAAAAATGAAGGCAAAGATCAGGTAAATGAAGGCTCGGATCCTCCTCAGGAACAAGATGGAAATAAAAATGAAGGCAAAGATCAGGTAAATGAAGGCTTGGATCCTCCTCAGGAACAAGATGGAAATAGAAAAGAAGGCAAGGATCATACAAATGGAGGCTCCGCTACAGATACAAACATTGACGTGGACAAGTTTGAGGATCCTTCTCAGGAACAAGATGGAAATAAAAAGGAAGGCAAGGATCACACAAATGAAGCCCTTGAATCAGAATCTAATGTCCATGATAATTCGCCATCAATTTCTACCTTGGATCCAGCAGTTATGGTTCCCAGTTCTGGGCTTCAGTCTGCAAGAGAAAGTGGAGAATCTAAGGACACGGAAGCACCTGATAATAAGGACCCTTGTGGGGCTAGTTCTCTTATTTCCATCTCTGAGGTGCTGGGAAGTGATAATGATAATAGAAAATCTGAAGATTCCCAATCTTTACTGGTAGTCAGCAGCAATTCTGTTGAGATGGAAAAAGGCCAAGGTTTAAATAGTGATAATGTTGAGGCTGCAGCATCATTTGGAGCAATGCCACATGCCACTGAGACTGAAAAGTTTGAATCTCTATGTCAAAAGGAAGATGAGAAAATAATTGAGTCTGCCAAAAGCCCTAATATGGATGAATTTCCTGCATCAGATAATTTATCAAAGGGAGCAACAAATGATGTGACTGTTGATTCAATTCCCAAGTTATCCGAAAATGATAATACTCAGAGAGCATCTGAAGACTCTGGGTGTTTACCGGTGTCCAAAAGCGACTCTGCTGAGATGGTGAAAGACCAAGATTTGCATAGTGCTAACGTTCCGGTCACATCAGCTCTTGGGTCAAAGCCTCTTCTGCCTGGTGAGAGTTGCAAGTCTGAATCTCCTTCTGGAAAGGAAGGTGACAAGACTTTTGAGTCCTCTAAAAGCACTAATCTGGATAAATCCCTACCACTGCTCAAATCATCCGAGGAAGCGACAAATACCTTTTCGGATAAAGGTGCCAAAAATGAATCTGGAGAAGTGCTTGTGGATGAACATGAAGACTACTCTACTCCAGGTGAGGTAGTTGTTTCTACTTCTGACATTACAGTGCCAGTATCTGGATCTGGTCAGAACTTGTCTAATCAGTCACATGGAAAGGAGAATTCAGGAGAACAAGAAAGCAATGTTGTTGTCAGGGATAAAGATTTCAATTCAAAGCCAGATTCAACTTTAACAGGAGGAGTTGAAGAGTCTTCTCCAATTTCCTCAATTGCAGAAAACTTAGAATTGCCTGTGGGTTCGACTGAGAAGGTGAGTGAGAATCTGGCTGCTTATGATGATCTGGAACAAATGATAGAAAAAGAAGATTTTTCTGTCTCTGCCTCACTTGGTTCTGCTGACAAATTGGGGTATCATCAGGAACAAGATTTAAAGGACTTGGATGGCAAAGATCACAAGGCTGAAATGCTTCTTTCAGAATCGCTGTTGTGTTATAATTTGCCATCAAATTCAACATTGGAGCTTGCTGCAGCATTGATCTCCCCAGTTCCCGAGTCTGGGAATCAGTCTGCAAGAGAAGAACATCAGGAGAGGAAAGAACCTGATAATGAGGTTCATGTGAATAGTTCTGATGTTCCAGTTCCCGATGTACCTGAAATATCTTTGCGTTCGTCGTCGGTATTCAGCAGCAATGAGGCTGAGATTACCACAAATCAATGTTTAAGTAGTGCTAGCCCTCAAGGTGCAACCCTTCCTGGGGCAATGCCTCTCCTTGGGGAGTCTGAGCCTGCAGATGCAGCAAAGGAAACGGAAAAAATGGTTGAATCTGCCAAAAGTCCCACTCAGGAAGAAGCCATAGCACTCGATGATTCATGGGAAAGAGCTGCTGATGCCATTTCTGAGGAACCCAAGGATGAATCTGGTAATGAAGCTGGGAAACTTCTCACTGGTGAACACAAGGAGGAAGATCCCCATCTTGAGGTTTCTATTTCGATTCCCACTCTGGAAGATTCCCCAGCATTAGATAATATGTCTGATGGAGCAGTTAATACCATTTCTGAGTTACCACAGGATGCATTTTGCAGTGAACCTGAGAAATTGCCCACTGATGAACCTCCAAAGCAAAGTCTGCCAGATGATGCTTCCGTTTCACCTATTGAAGTTGCGCCTCGTAATGTTGAAAACTCCCTTGCGTCAGATGATTTGTCCGACGGCACCGGGAATACCATTCCTGAGGTTCTTGAGGATACAGTTCGCATCAAGTCTGGAGAACTACCTGCTAATGAACATGCAAGGGCAAATGCCGCTGTTGAAGTTCCCATCCCAACTACTGAAGTAGTAGATCCTGCTCAGGAGGAGTTACTGGCACAAGATAAATTGTCTGATGGAGTACAGGATGTGGTCGCCGAGGTACACGGGCTGAAATTTGATGATGGATCTGGAAAATTTCCTGCTGATGAACATTCAGAGGAGAATCCCCCTGTTGGGGTCTCTGTTTCAACTACTGACATTGCATGTCCTACTCTGAAAGACTCCCCAATCCCAGATAATTCAGCTGATGGAGCAGGGAATACCGTTTCTGAAGTACTCAGGGAACCATTGGAGACTGAATCTAGGAATATACTCGTTGATGAACAAGCAACGGAAGAGGCCCCTCTTGAGGTCTCCACTTCGACTGCTGAAGTTGCACATACTACTACAGAGAACTCGTTGGCACCAGATAATGCGTGCGATGCAGTGAATACCATCCTTGATGTACTGGGGAGTACATCCCCTGACGAATCTGGGAAACTTCTCACAGATGACGATGCAAAGGGTCACTGCATCCCTGAGGTACTGGGGAGTACATCCCCTGACGAATCTGGGAAACTTCTCACAGATGACGATGCAAAGGGTCACTGCATCCCTGAGGTACTGGGGAGTACATCCCCTGATGAATCTGAGAAACTTCTCACAGATGACGATGCAAAGGAAGCTGTCCCGGCTGAGGTACTGGGGAGTACATCCCCTGACGAATCTGGGAAACTTCTCACAGATGAAGATGCAAAGGAAACTGTCCCGGCTGAGGTTCCCATTTCAACTGCTGAAACTGGAGTTGCTGAACCAGATATCAATCAGGTTAAAGATGAAATTCCTGGAGCGCAAGAGAGCAACGATGCCATCAAGACTAACGATCTTGACTCAAAATCCGAATCACCTGAGCATGGAGGTTTACTGGACGAGTCAGCTAACAGTGGGGAAGCATGATGTTGAAATAACTGCAAATTCAAAATTAAAATGTATGGGCCCTTTTTATGTATCTTAGGATGTTGAATGAAAGCAATTCAGGTTATTGAAGCATATATGTGTAAAGGTAATTTATCTTGATATATTAGTATATCAACACATGCATTTCCCCATTGCCCATGCCATTTATGTTCTTTCTGGAGTTGAAGCAACGAATAGGCAGTAGGGTTATTGTAGTATATTGGATAAAGTTGACATCTGAATTAGGCTGCAAATTTAAAATGGTATTGATGGATTGGAGGGAAGGATTTGTAATACGAATTTTAGATGAGTTTGATATTAAATGGATTTGAAATTCATATTATAAAATATAACCCAAAATGAAAGTTCAGAGAGTTTCCCAATAAAAATTGGATGGGTTTAAGATTTCATTTTCAAATCCACAACATTTCAAGAAAGAAACAATTTAATTAGTCGTTGGTGTGCTAGGTTTATTTCCAATTAATATGTTGTTGATAATCTTAATTTACTTTGCCACTACTTGGATAATTTGGTTGATTAATTGCTTAACTTAAATACAATTGCTTTCCTTGTATAAGATATCTCTGAAAGTATCATAATTGATTATCATTTAATTTTATAGAAAAACGTGATTATATACTACTACATTAATTATAAACTGGCAAATACATTGATTCAATTAATAGATTTAAAATACAAATAAATAGATATTATAATATATTTATATTAAGTAGAACAGTACATTTGGAATAAACTCACCTTAAGTTCTCAATTTTAGATATTGTATAAAACAATCATTAGTGATGATTTTAATTATTAAATCCAAGTTATTTATCAACTATTTAAGTTATATTTTTCAGTTGGAAAACAAATCATTTAATATTATTATTAATATAATAATTCATGAATTGTTGCTAAAAGGTGTTGTGCCCAAGTTTCCCCCATAGTCTTCTATTTCAGCCGCCAATAATCTCTCCCGATGGCCTCCAGATTCACCTCGCGCCTTCTCCGCCAACTCCACCGCCACCACTTCTCCACCGCCGGCGTCGCCGCACTCTTCCCTAAAACCCACCCTTTAAATCCTTGCTTCTTCAATCCTCATCAATCCCCCATTTACATAAACCCCCAACTCCATGCTTTCAGCCTCCGCTTCTTATCCACCCGCCCCATCCGTCCAGGCCGCCCCAACAAGCCCGACATAGGTGCTCGAGCTCGGCAGCTCCAGACCCGTCGCCTCTGGACTTACGCGTTAACCTTCAGCTGTATAGCCGGCTTCATAATCATCGTTCTCAACCAATTCCAAGATCAGTTGGTCTTCTACATCACGCCTACGGACGCCCTCGAGAAGTACAATTCCAACCCTTCCAAATCCAAGTTCCGCCTCGGCGGCCTTGTCCTCGAGAACAGTGTCGCCCAGATTCCTTCATCTCCAGAAATCCAGTTCGTGATCACAGATTTGATCACAGATATTTTAGTCAAATACGAGGGGAGTTTGCCCGATCTCTTTCGGGAGGGTCACTCCGTGGTCGTGGAGGGGTTTGTTAAGCCGGTTGATGACGAGATTAGGGAGAAGGAGGAGGCCGTTTTGAGGAACAGTAGTAAATTGGGGGTAACTGAAAAGGCCAGGAGTCTCGGGTGTTATTTCTCGGCCACTGAGGTTTTGGCGAAGCATGATGAAAAATATATGCCTGCGGAGGTGGCAACTGCAATCGAGAAGAACAAGAAGTTGATTGAGGAAGAGGAGAAGAAGAGGGAGGACGCACTAGTCAATTCGGGCGATACTGGTAAAGCTGCGGCTGTGAAGGCTTGATTGCATTGTGTTGTTGGTAATTCTTTTTTATTTTTGAATCTTTTTGTCTTAGTTATATGAGTTCATGTTATTCTATACTAGTGCGGAATTTGGTTATAGTAGACACAAATTTTGGGGTAGGAAGAGGGTAGGATGAGAAGACATCAATTGAGGTAATTGATATTTGTTGTTTGTACCGAGATTTCCGTGGCAGTAGTAATTGGATTACAAATGTATTGCTTCCACGAGGATGCATTGCAATTTTTGGATAACTGTTTTTTTATATTAATATCTTAAATTGCATTATTATCTGTGTCTCTCCTGTGTATTTGAAGTTATCCCAGATAATTTTCTGGTGAATGGTGATCATGGCATTCACACCAAAATAATTGCAATTTTTATTTCCTTTTATTCTCTTGAGGTGAATTGGAGGATTGCAATCTGTTTGTTTCATAGCCTATTGGTCTTGTGGCAAGATGAGATCGTTTACTGGACCTTCTTTAGTACAGTCCGCATTCACTTTGGTCGACACTGGATTTGGAATATGTTTTCTTATGTTGGAGTGGTTTACTTGATAATGGTGAACTGAGTAGAGAATGATGCCCAAGAGTAGGAACAGGGTTTATGGAAGGCTAATAGAGGATACTTGCATAAGTCAACTATTGCTGCACTAATCTCGTAAGTTTGGATCTAGAATTGTGTCCATGGACTTTCAAATGTAAAAGATATTGATAATGTTGGATTAAAATTGATTAGCAACCCGATTGAGCTTGACCTAAGTCAGCAACACTGGCTGCAAATCTAAAACATAAACAACATGAAGTTAATGTTTAGGTTTATGAAAAAATTACATAAAATGTTATGCTCATCCCTTCAGTTACCATGAAGAAAGAATGTATGATCAATCACTGCTTCATTCTTTGATATGAATGACAGGATTAAGAATAATAGGAGCAATAGTTGGTGTAGCCACAATGCTTTCAAGATCTTCACATTCACCTCCCAAATAAGCCTTGAGAAATGCCACCATAATCCCTCCAACGCCTCTCCTCATCTTTTCTTTGGAGTCCTTTCCACTCTTACATACCAAACTTGCCAAAGCCACATTGGGGTCATTCAACATATCACAGTGGCCATAATCCTTGGTGAGAAAATAACAACATGGTGGTTTGCTCTCGTTAAAGAATTCAGAGTGATTGAACCCGTCAGGGGCAAGTGGTGGAATAATACCCTTAGTTTGATTGCTCAATCCAGTGCCTATAATTCCAATAGGGATTGAGAGATGGAAAGAGTGTGGCACATAGGAAAGGATGTCTGGTTCCACCCAACCTGGTTGACTCAGCCTGCAGACGGGGTCGAGTCCCAGCAGTGCTTTGAAATTGAGGGAGGTCGGGGCATATCCTAATGCAAGGGCAAATGCTACCTTACCACCTCTGCTGTGGCCCATGAGAGCAAGTCTGGAGAGGTCTGGTTTCACATTTTGCGGAAGGGACACTGCAAGGCCCGCCGGTAGCCAGTTTGCGACTTTTGCAGCTATCTTGATTTCATCATTCAGGGAAATGAGCAAGCACTGGTAAAACTACAAATACAGATAGGGACAATATATTTCAAATTCTACGTGTGTATTAGATAATTGTGATTATCTATTTATTATCACAAATAAAATACAAATAATTAATATTATTAACCTTTAGGCAACAAAATTTTGCAATGGAGTATATAACAATTCTGCTACTTTTATTTGTGTGCACTTGCGAAGTTAAGTACCACATTGCGATGGGTTTCTAATATTGGTCTTATATTTTGAGCTGGGGGGTAATATAGAGTGGAACTTTGTAGGTTCATATTTGTCAACAAGAGAAGCCATCAACAAGAATCATGGCCTTCAAGACAGAATAAGACTTTGAGGTGCACACTATATACCAGTCACAAGTGAGCATACTTGTGACAGGTTTCTGAGGATTCGATAGAATAGATAAAACTTCACAGTGAATTTTCACTTTTGCCATTTAAGCTATTGCACTGAAGACAATGTTGTAGTGAAATTGCTGAATTGGCTTCTAATAAAATGCTAAGCATTAGAAAAGATAAGAAAATTTCAATTAAATGGATGAAATGGGAAAGTGGAGAACTGCGCACGCATGTGACATGTAGGTTCCTTTGCACGACCACATGCGCACGCTGTGATATAGCGAGACAATACAAGCAACCAACCTGAGGGGCTACAACTATATATCCATGGGAAGATACATGTTGTAGGAGCTGAGAGTACCAACTATTCTTAGTGCAGTAACCATGGCAGAAAAGCAGGACAGGATAATTGCCTTCTGCTTCAGGCGCAATGATAAGCAGCTCCGCAGGAGGTGAAGAAGCATCTGTTTTCTTCAGTTTGCTGGTTTTTACCTCTACATTTCCAGGTTCGAACGCTGAGGCATTTTTATTTTCTAGGATTGCCATTTCTCTCTTGTTTTATGCACGAGGGATGAGACTAAAATCCTGCTATTCGCCTTATATATAGGGAAAGATTTATTCAGTTTGAAGGCATTTAATTACTCAGTGGAATAGCAATGCATTATTGACTTCTAATCCTATATATCAAGTGCCCTGTTAACGGAGTTTGAACTTCCGATGGTATCCAAAAGAACTCTCCAAAGTTTGGCAGGATGTAAAGTCCCCCCTGGCCAACAGGACTTGATAATTAGATAGGTCAAAAGCAAATGTGCTAAGTTTGGCGCTGTACCTAGATTGTTACGATGATGTTTTAGGTATTGAATCACTGATTCAGCTTCAAAATTCAACATTTCACCAAATCTTTCCTGCACAGTCTTGTTAATCTGCATTTTTGATTAGTAATAGTCTATTACTACAGACATACATATGTTGTGATCATTTAACTTTTACAGAATATAAAAGCATGCTTTTACAAAGTTAGGCAACCGGAGCCATCCACTAACCAATGAGTTGGAACTTTGGAACCAAAAGTTGGTGGAATGAATTTTTAGAATTAAAATACATTTCAAGAGATAAAATCTCATTGTATTTTAGGGTGGAATTCCTTGTAATCTTTCTCAAAGTTATCATTAAAAATCCATTTTCAAGAAATGATGAAGTTGAAAATTAGAATGAGGTTTATGGAAAGAGAGTATAGTTGGTGAGTAAGGGGAATAAATCTCATGTTGTCCCTCCTGAAGCTCGATAGCTACGTCCCACCTACATCTCTCCCACCTCCATTACTTATATATCTACACCAAAATTAATATTCAATACATTCTTCTTCACTAGTTATTATATTATAATAAAATAATAAATCATAATAATATTATGTAAAATAAAATATAGATTTTCTAAAGGTGCCCTTGTTTTATATAAAGGTGCAGAAACAAAATGTTGCATCATGAGATGGAATTAATTTACGTACTTAAATTATAAGTTTACTGACTTTTTATGTGTTCTTTTTTTCTTTTTTAATGCAATTATTAAATTTGTGCATGTGGGTGGGGTCCCTTAGCTACTCTATAAAACAATATCAAACATTAAAGTGGAGATGCAATCTAAAATTTTAGTATCAAACTTGTTTTTTAACCTATAAATCAACAATGAATATAATTATATCTTGACTTATTTCATTTAAAGGAAATTGCAATTTTTTAGGTCCGGTAATTTAGGAGGAATGTCATTTTTAATTCTGTACAAATTGTTTTTTACAATTTAATCCTATAACTTCATATTTTTTTGGTAAATTTAATCCTTTTTGGCCGGAAATTGTAATTTGCTTGTAATTTTGGTCCTGTAAATAAATTCATGCAGGATCCAAAATGCCAACTCTTTCAAGTTATAGGACTAAAAATGCCAACGCCCCCTAAGTTTCAGGACTAAAATTGCAATTTAATTGGGTCATGTGCAAGTTACCTACAATATTTCGGCCAAATTGGACGGAAAATGATGAAAATTGCTAGATTTTTAAAGTTACAAAACTAAATTGTGAAAATCAATTCATGCAGATCCAAAAATGCCGCCCCCAATAAGTTACAGGACTAAAATTGTATTTTTTTTTCTTTATTTAATATTAAATAATTTTATAAAATTAATTATTTTCCCCATAGAAATATAAAATATAGTATTTTTTTTTGTATAAGTTATATATGACACTAGATAAAAAAAAAAAACATGATATGACTGCAATTTATATCCAACTAAAATGGCAAGATGAAAATTCAATTGGCAAACCAAATAAGGTTATTACATCCTAAATTTTGTACATAATATATGATGACGTGGGGAACGTATGTATGTATGTGTTTATGAGTGTGTATCTATACAAACAAACATACATACATACACAATTACACATACGTATATTGTTTTTTAGACTTGTGATGTATTTATTTATATATGTGAACAGTGGATTGATTCACATACATAGCTGACCCCCGAGAATGTTTTACTCTGAGTAGTATAGTTTGACATGACATGTCATCAGTCCCTTTGACTCATCATCATTCCTCCTCATATACATACATATACATATATATATATATATATCATCAGTCTCAGCTCTGCTCACACCCCTCAGACCAACTGTTTACATACGTCTCTTCTCATCCCTCTTAAGAATATTCTACTCCTTTCATTTCCCATTAATTTTAATTTCTCTACATACATTATATATTCTTTTAATTTTCAATTATCATTTTAAACTTATTGTCAATGTGTGGGGCTATCGGAACAAATCAATCGTTGTCCTGTTTGAACAAATCTACACATATTCGAGTTTGAATTGAGAATGATCGAGGCAGTACGATCACTCGTGTTTATTTTAATTAGGTCATGCTGACTCGATTCCTACTCAGTTCGAATCCAAGTATACATAGATTCATGATGACCATACGAACTTCTTCTGATCAGCAATTCAGGTGTAATTATACAATTAAGTGCAATATTTGTTAATATAACCATTCTTACATTCTTATATTTTTTATTTATTTATGACATTACTGACTTAAATATCGATTGTTCTTACGTGTCCCTTTTCCCACAGGACACAAATTAAAATTTCAATTTACGCATTTCATAAACATATTTGACTTCAAATATACTCTCTAATTAAGTTCGAACACACAACATGTTGATATGATGAAACAATTATGCAAAGTAACATAAATATATATATATATATATATATATGTCCTCGCATATGATTATTATTTCAAATAATTATACGTGCAAAATTTTAAACGAGTAGTCACATAATCAATAATATGTTTCAATATATTCTTCACCTCGACACACATATTTAAAAAATTCAATAAAATCGTTAATTACATAGATTCAACGTAAAATTAAGACAGATTATTAAAAAATAGCCGTATTTCTTTTCTTTTTTTTTTTTTTTTTTTTTGAGAGGAAAAATACCAGTATTTCTCAAAATTACATATATCGATAAAAAATAATTGGAAGTAGTATGAGTATGTAGGAACGTTACGTTTGATTAGATCCATGAATGAATGAATTAGAGAGGTTGTTGGGTAGTGAGGATACGTTATGGTACTTCAGAGTAGTGATATGATGAGGTTTGAAAAGCCTTTTCCACACTCAGTTCTGCATTAAAACTTTACTACCTTTCACATCATTTTTGTCCCAACTCTCCCAATATTTTCCCTACCCTACATACACTGCTACAAGTAATCTCTAAAAATCGGATGTCATTTTATGTTTTAAATTTTATTGTATTTTCAACTTTATTCAATTATATATATAATTATTTTTAAAAAATATATATAATGTTATTTATAAACATATAGCATGAATATAATCGAATTATTGTCACGTAATATATATACTTATTTAGAATAATTTATTAATTTTTTTATTAACTTAATTTGTCATTTTCTAGAATATTAACTCTTATAATAATAAATTTGATCTAGGTCGAAATACTCAATGACATGTTGGCGACTAGGTGAAGACCTAGTGATGACCTGGCGGCTTCTTGGAGTGAGAGTCCAATACTTGGTTAAATCGATTAGATAAATAAGGTTGGTCTGCACATAGAACACTATGCTTGTTGAAGTGTCCCTCAGCTAAAATCTTCTACAATAAAGTCAGTACAGGTTTGACTTTTATAGAAAGTGTGATTTTGATGTAATAAATACATACATGTGAAATGAACTTTCAATGTATTTATAGAAGCATATATGTCAGATTCATACAAATCACGTGTTGATCAGACAATGTTGGAGTAAGTTATGGATCCATGGCCCATAAGTCAAGTTGGGCATGCCCGACCCGCCAAAAAAGGTGTTGTTCCCTTAAATATTTTGGAGGGCAAACTTAGCATTTGAGGTTGTTCACCGTTTCCTCTTATCAAAATTAAATTAAAATTCCACGGACATTACAAGTTTTATATCAATATTTTGCCATGAGGAACCTAGATTGATAATGGATATATCATTTAACCAATTGATTTTACTTTATTTGGACCAATTAATACCATTTTTATTAATTTCTTCAGCAGTAATTAACTCATTTTGATCCCTATTGCTTATGGAAAACAAGTTTGAAGATTATGAGAAGAATAAATTCAATTGACCTCTATGCATGTGAATGCATATCAGGAAAGATAAAAAGGACTAATTAAATTATTTAAACCTCTTTTTCTTTTTTTAGTTACTATTTACTTGAATTAATACATATGTCATGTTTTCATTTCTAGAACTTATGCCACAAAACAATTTTTGAAGAGGATTCTTTTCTCAATTCCTTGTTTTTTCTTCTTGATGGAGATTTTCCGTAGAGAATTTTCTATTTATATTGCATATTTATTTCATTTAACTTTTAACATATATATATATAGGCTACAGGTATAAAATCTTTCTTTAAATAAAATAGTAACTTAATTTTATACATGTTACATAAAATAAAAAATACAATATAATTTGAAATAAAAAACCCGATTCCAATATTTTCAGATATTGGAATTTCGAGAGCAATTTCCAAGTTTCCTTTCAAACTTTTCAAAAAGGTTACCACAATATTTAAAATGCAAAAAAAGTTTTTTTTTCTTCTTTGTCTACCGATTCCTTTAAAGCTTTTCTTCTTTTCTTTCCTTTTATTTATTTTATTTTATTTTTTTAAGAGAACCCTTTAAGACTTTAATTGGAGATCATTATGAGATTAGTAAAGGCTATCTTGCAATCAAACCCTAAAGTCTCATTCCACCCTTCTTCATCCTTTTTTAAAAGATTGAATTTTATATTTCAAATCGTATTGTATATATATATATATTTTATTTTATTCAATATATACATAAGCATTGCGTTAAGAATTTATTTTTTTTATATATTAATTGAAATAGAAATAGCAATAAAATTTAGAATAGAAAATACAGAAGGAGAAACAAAGTTTATAGATAGGACTAATAGAAATAAAGGGAAAATTGATTGATGAAGCATTTCATAAAGGAACATTAACACTAATTACTGATACTGTAGCAGTACTGATGACTCAAAGGAGCACAAGAAATTAACAAACAGTGAAAGAAAAATAGCTCCTCTGATCATACTGATCACTTCCCTCTCTCTAAACTGATCAAAAACCATTTCAAATCTCCACAGTCCCAACCCTTAGCTGATGAATTCTTCTACTGAGAAGACTCGTTATCCTGTTCAATCTCGGAGGCGGGTTCATCCTCTTCCTGATCAAAGCAATCGATCCCATAAGCCGAATGCCCGTTGCCGAAGGCCTTGATGTGGTCCTTGAGCGATCTCTTGTGCTTGAAATCAGAACCACAAGTGCAGTACCAGAGCTTCCCGCAGTTCTTCTCATGGGTTCTCCAATCACCCCTCACTGCGAAAGCCTTGCCGCACTTCCTGCACATGAATGGCTTTATTCCATGCTTTCTTTTGTAGTGGGTTTGGAGGGTTCTGAAATCTTTGAGGGGTTTGGCTCTTGGGTGGTCGATGTTGTTCCGGCAGCCGGGCGCGCAGCAGTAGCAAGGGAGCCTCAGCATGGCTGTTGGCTGGGTTCCTCGTAGAGATTCTGGCCCTTTTCTGTACTGAGATCCATGCCCCCACATATGCATCTGTGGATATATATATATATATATAATTTGTTCAATATATACTCAAATGAACTTGAAGATATATAAATTGATTCTTTTCTAGATTAGTGTTGCGGTTAATTTGCAAGAAACCAAGAATCCCTTTTGGAAATGATGTAGTTTGCAGACATTTTTATGAGATTATGGGCTTTTCTTGCCTTTAATTTTATGGTGGGGGCAGTGAAGTGGAGTGTAATAACTAAAGTTGAATGTTGAATCTAGGAAGAATCTAAGGTTGAGTTAAATGGTCCAAATCTTTTAACTGGAATCTATATGTAAAATTAAGAATTTAAAGAACCTGAACCAAAAGGAACTTGCAGCAGCAGGTAGTAATATGGCTGCTCTTTTGAGAATGTCATTGTTAAGTAGAGCTCGGTTCGTAGGTATTAAAAGAGTGAGAAATGGAAGGTAAAATGGAGAGACATTGAATAAAAAAACACAAAGAGAGAGAGAGAGAGAGAGAACAGTTTTCTTCTGCTTCTGAGTTTCAGATTTGGGAAGAGGGAAACACACATGTCTGCATCAGGAGGTTTTATTTCATGTTAACATCAGTGTCAAGTCTTTTGAATCTTGATGACAATGCAGAAAGCATCATTGGTTTGTGGGATTCTTTTCCATGTGTAGTGCTGTATTTAAGGTTGAGTGTGCAGATTGAGGAGGTTATATATATATGTTCTTTTTCACCCTCAGAATGGTCTTTGATGAAAATAATCAGCTCCCAGGAAGAACAGGGAAAAATGTCTCAGTTTGACACACCTGCCAATGTGTGTAAAATACAAACTTCAAGGACAAAAAGCATATAATGTCTGTGTTGTTCAATCAAATAAAGAGAGGGGTGACTGACCAGGTTCTCAGTTAATGGACCAGGTAGATTTATGCAGATCCCAAAAACTTCATGCATTAACAAACAGAGAAATTAAAAAAAAGATGGTCAAGAAATTCAAAGACTAAATAAAAAGAGAGAAAAAGTTTGAAACCCTAAGGACCCCATATGCAATCATTCACTCTATCAATCCAACAAAACAAATAAAAAGTGAAAGGTTGAAATTACACTAGAAAAGATGTGTGCAAACAAAGAGAGGGATGGGTTTTCTCTTTTTCTGCAAAATCAAAAGGACAAACAAAAGGAAAAGAATGAACATAATTAAAGAGAAATAAAGGGCTGGATATGTACATAGAGCTCATGAAGAATTCACACACACAAAAGAAAAAAGAAAAGGGCAGAGCTTTTTATTTCCCCTCTACCTATATCATGAATATTATACATACCTGCATGTTATTGTATCTGTTGAAGGTCTTGAAGCAAAGCGGGCAAGAAAACTGGGTCGGGCCAATCAAAATCTGGGCCGGGGTTGGGATCCAATACTGACCCTTGTTGAGAGGGCTGATGGGATATCCACTGCTAGCAACAGTAACTAATTCTTCTTTATTATTGCTGTAATTATTCCCAGTATCTGTGGAGGAAGAGAGCCTTGATGATGAGTTCAGATCAGAATCAGCTGGAAAACTGCAAGGAGTGGGAAGCCCTAAATTCAGAGTTACACTCAAACTCTCATCTTCTTCTTCTTGATCTTGATCTTCTTCTTCTTCAGTAGCACTGAGTTTCATCATCACCATGTTCTTGTCCACCTCCATAGCAGTGGCAGCAGATGATTCTTGATCCCTTATGGGGGTCAAACTCAGGAGAGGGAGAGCCTCTTTCAGCGGTGGGGATGGCGGTGAAGATTCATAGTCATGAGTGAAAAACAAAGAATTTGAGTTGGTGAAAAAGTTGAAGTTGTAGTAGGGATTGTAAGATGATGGGATGGAAGAAGAGAAGGAGGAGGAGGAGAGGTGGGGTGAAGTGGTTGAGATTGAACCAGCTGTATCCATTGTTGAAGTAATTGGAGTAGGGATCAGTCATGATGATGATGATGGAATCAGAGGGTAGGAAAAAGATGATGATGATGATGATGAGAAAGGAGCATATATGTGTGTATAAATACTTAGTAGCAGCAGATTGAAAGATATGAGCAAGAAAAGTTGAGAAGGTAATGACTGAAGAAAAACCTACCAAATTTAAACTGGTGGAGGGGTTAAAAAGGGTTTTTCAGACAGCTGATTATTGATGATAAAGTAAAACCTAGGTAACTGAATGGAGAGAAAAGGAGAGACAAGAAGATATCGCTTGTGAAATGTGACTAAACAATACATCAAAAATTGTGTGCTTGAGGAGATGAGAGAGAGAAGAGAGAGAAAACAAGAATGGTGGGATTTGTGAGAGAGAAAATTACAAGGGATGATTTTTCTAGTCTTGGGACTTTGAAAGAACAAGAGAAGCTGCTGACCCTTAATTTGAACAGTGCCCCTTATTCTTAAATTTTCCAATAATCCAAACCTTAATTAATAGTTAATTGTATGTAGTGAGAAAGTGTCCAAGACATGGGGCAGGAAATTAGGGTTGGATGTTCTATCTCTATTTCTCTCTCTCTCCACTACTTCAAAAACAATAGATATATATATAGAGAGAGAGAGAGAGATACAAATTACAGCATTCAGTGTACGTAAAGTTGTGTGTTTATTGGAAAATAAAATCGTATGAATGGGGTGCCGGCAATTGCATAGATAAATGAGCAGTGGTCGGGTTAGCACAGTACGAAGCTTAGAGACACTGTTGCTTCACTGTTCACATTTTCATAAGTCTCTAACTTTCTCTCTTACATGTGTACATCAAACTTACTGTTCAATTGTCATCCCCCCCACCCCTACCCCTCTCTCTCTCACACACACACACACACTATGTATGTATGTATGTATTTTCATGGCTCTGCGTATCTGTACGTATATGTGTGGACATGCATGCATGCATGTATACCAGGAGAAACAAATGAGATAGGCCCCATTAACTTCATTAATTACAAAGAATAGTATATAGTGTTGTTACCATCATGCAGTTGCATGCCCCTTCCTTTTCTTAAATTCCACCACAACTCCAAGTACATATATACCCATAATGTCATGATTCACGTTCAAATGGTATGACATTTATTGTCATCACAATACTTACTGTCCTACACACCCAAACTATTAATTAAAAGTACGTATTATGATTTCAATTTCACTATGATTACAATTTCTAATATTGTTCTTGATTGAGATATGGATCTTGAGGTTGATGGGTATTTATGAGTAGTATCATCATATGATACTTAATTTAATACCCCACCTGTATCGCATTTGGTACTTTTCGAAAATTCTAACTCAAATCGAGTTGGCAAGAACCTGAATAAATTATATGATAAATGCAACACACTTGTTGTGTGATTGGGATATATTGCATTTGCTCTATGATCTGGAAGGATTTTCCGTCTAGTCTATCATTTTACATGTTACATATAATATTTGCCTAAACTTTATTGAGGATTTTTTTTTCCTCCTGAAATACAGACGTAATCACAAACACTCACAAGGTTGGACACAAAACCTCTAAGAAGAGATGAGTCTTATTCGTCAGGTAGTCCTCCAAGGGCTCGTCTACTTTCTATTATTAATTAGGTTGTATAAGCAGCCAATACACTCGAGTAAAAAAAATATAGGGAGGCCCGTTTCTAATCCAAAATCCCAGTACTAAGTACTACTTGGGTTGAACTGTTCATCCCAACCAGCCTATATATAATAAATAGTGTATAATTAATACATAATTATTTGTATCTTATCAATCAAATAACTTACATATTACAAAGTAAATGGAGCTAAGGGATCCTGATATAAGGGCACTGATTTCTGTCCCTTCTTTTTTTTTTTTTTGTGTGTACTATTGATTTATCTATCTCCTGAGCACCTATTGTAATTAGTACCTAGATTCTTCTCCTTTCATATATCCCAAAATTGAGAGAAACTTTCACCCTATGAATGTGGATGGGCTCCATAAAGCTACATATGGATATCCAATTTGATAATGTTACATGTAAAGAGGAAAGGGATTCAACAGGCAAAAGAATGGGACAACATGGATGTCTGGCACTCTTTCGTGAATGTAAGAACCAAAAGGAAATAAGGGGCCTGCAGATTAGGCTTTTATTAAGAATGCATGTTAAGATCAAGGGAGATCCATAATCATCATCAGCTGTATACATATAAAAATCTAATTGAATCAGTACTGGGAGAAAATTCGCTCACACCAAATTTTGCCTGCAGAAGATATATATATATATATAATATGTATGTATGTATGTATCAGCTATGCCGTAGCATTTTTTTCTTACAATGTCAAACATTGTTCAACTACAGTTGTTCACTGTTCATTATTGATGATCCTGAACAAGTGTGTATAGCAACCTCATACATACATACATACATACATACATACATGTATTTAGTCATATTTTCATGTATCCATATATATATATATATATATATTGTATTCGAATTATTAAAAATCTTGTTTGTTCTTAATCATTTTCTTTTCAAAATAATGATTGAGAGTGGCTGTAATAACAAATTATGTAATTATTGATAAAATATTGTCTTTCAAAGTTGTTATTAAAATATATATTAAAGAAAAAAATACAATTTTGGTCCAACTTCTTAGTGGCGGTGGTAATTTTAGTCCAGATCCAATTTAAAATAGCGAATCAGGATAATAATTTTAAAAAAAGGGCAATTTAAGAACAAAATGTCCTAATTGTACCATAATCGTGTACATGATGCGCACATGACCATATAAATTTGGGGACTTCTCCAAAATTTGCAAATTAGTTATGCGGAAGTATTTTTTTAACCGGTGATTACCTAGTTTTTTAAACACGTCACCTTAGCCACATAAGCACCGACTGAAATAAATGCTTCCACGTAAACTAATTCGCTGGATTTTGGAGAAATTAATCCCCAAATTTATATGATCACATGCGCAATTTCCACATACATTGTATATACTCAACATAAATCTTGACTAAATAGACAAATAATTAAATAAAAATAGTAAAAATATACTATTATAATTTTGTGAAATGATAATCAATTAAATCCCAATCATCTTCATCCACATACATTTGGAAAGGGAAAAGAAAAGGAAGAAAATACATTACCTCTTGAGATTTGAAAGAAAGTTGAATTTGATTTTAGTTGAAGATTTGAGCTCGAGAGGGTTTGAGAATTGAGATACATGAGAAAATTGCAATTGTGATTTGTGGGCAAACTCTATTCCCGTAATTTTTCCTCCCCCTTTCGGCTGATTTTTAGCTTTTCTTTTTTTTTTTTTTTGTTTTAAGAAAAACCTATCAATCAAGTTTGACCGAATATGTGCGGATTGATTTTGACCGGTCTATACTGAATCAATTGGAATCAATTTTATATGTATGGCTCGGACCGGACACACAGAACCAACCGATCCAATCATGGTCTAAGGACACTGTCAACAATTTAAAAAAAGTGAAAACAAACTTACAATAACGAGGTGGGGGCAAACCCACATGATATATAGCTCTTTTCATCACCATTGTGCTCTAGTGCCTGTGCTCCTTCTTTCAACCATATTTTCAAGTTTGAAACACTAATTTCTTTGATTCTGGGATAGGAGTGAGGAGATCAGGGATTTTGGGGGATGACTTTGACGTTTGAAAAATAGGTTAGGGTTGAAAGAGGATCAACTCACATGTCTCGCTCGTGTTTCAGCTTTCGTCCTTTCTTAATCAGCAAAATTTGGCGTCAAGGTGCACAGTGGGTCGGGCAGATTCAGGACCGGCACGGACTAGCCCGGAAAAGCCCGGTCTAGGACCAACCCACTACTTTTCATGATTGATCCTGGAGTGGTCCTGAGCCTTTAAATGGTCCTCAATTGGGCCTATTTATAAATTCAGGCCCAGCCCGTGACCTAGGCCACTTGAGGGCCGGACCAGGACCAGACCAGGCCCAAATCAAGCCCATATGTGCTTATTTTATTTTTATTTTTTTATAAAATAAAAATCTTTTGAACAATTATATAAATTTATAGTAGTATTGTAAAATAAAATAAACAATAAATTAAATCACACAAAAAATCATAACTATAAGAAATAATAGTTAAGATTATATAAAAAACTTAGATGATAATGAATTCAAAAATAATTTATAATAAATTTTGAAGAAAATAAATAAAAGATATTAATCAATTAAAGTACTAAAAATTTAGAAAATAGAAAAATAATGATAATAATTCTTAGAGTTTCAAATGTACAAAAAAACTATTAGAATAGTTAGTTTAAGAAAATAAAATAAAACTTATATGTCAAGTATTGTTATTATATAAAAAAATTGGCCAACAGACCCAGCCCAGGCCCAGCTCAGGACCAGGTGGTCCTGGGCCGCTGGGCTGAGCTGGTCCTAGGTTTTAGTACTTGGGACCGGCCTAGGACTAGCCCGGTCCCAAGTGGGCCTCGGTCAACCCAGTCCATTCTTTTATTGGTTGAATCCGATTTTGGATCGGGCTAACTCAACTTGATCCACTGCACATCTTGAATCTGGCGCGACATTTAGTGTCACGATAATTTTTGCTTTAAATGCATCCATATAGGTAAAAATGGGTCGATCACCAAAAAAAAATTAAAAAAGGCACGTGATGGTTACATGTTCTTTTCTGTGAGATTTAATTACAAGTTTCGGTGACAAAAGACCAAAATCAAGAAAAAACAAAAAGATGTAGGATCAATTTGCAGCTCTAAAAAGATATAGTACTAAAACATCAAAATGCATAAGTTACAGAACCAAAAATATATTTAAACTTTTTTTTTTTTTATATGTTAAATTGTCTCTTATGTTTCGAATTAATTATTTATAGGCAAAATTATATTTTGGTCCTGTAACTTTAGGTCGTGAGCACTTTTAGTCATGTGACTTACTTCATTTACACATACAGTCCTTTTTTGACGAATTTAGTCCTGAGCATCTCATATTTGGTCATTTTTTGACAAATTCAGTCCTGTGTTGACAATTTTGGTCCCATTCACACTATAATAAATCTCATTTTTTGTCTTGTAACTATGAGTCATTTTGACCAAAATTGTCAAAACATGACCAAATTTGCCAAAAAAAGGACCAAATGTGATATGCTAAGGACTAAATTCGTCAAAAAAAGGACTAAATATGTAAATGGAGTAAGTTATAGGACTAAAAATACTAATGACCTAAAGTTATAGGACCAAAAGTGTAATTTTACCTTATTTATAATAACAATTTTAAACATGATTTTACTATCACTAGTGATCCTGTCACTTTATTTTATTTTGTTTTATTTTTGTGCTAGTACTCTTTCTTTTCTTTTCTTTTTTCCTTTTTGGTAATATTATTTTATTATAGCAAAGTTTCCAAAAGAATATACTTCAGAAAATAAAATCTTATTGCAACATTTCGAAAAAGGAAATAAAAAGTGAAGAATTTGAGACAAATATTATATTGAGTCGGTTGAGGTATATTGATTAATTACGCAAAAACTTCTATCACTTACAAAATCACAAGTACAACTCTTGAGGTTATAAATTGTAATTATTAGTACACCTCATATTTTTTAGTGAAATCTTACACAAACAACCTGAATTACATTACACTAATACTCCCTTACGGGGTATACCTATATATAACTTTAGAAAGGATAATAGATGTATGTGTAATTAGAATTAACCTAAAAAATTATTGATGTAACTTACCCTTGAAAAATTAAAATTCAAATAAAATTTAATTAAATTTGAATCAATTATATAATAAATATAATAATAATATATATATTTTTAAAAATATCCAATTATATAACAATTGTACCAAACCCTGATTATGCAGGCAAAAAGTAAATAAGTAGGCTGGTTGTGCATTAAATTCTAACACTATATACCTTGTACGTGAGTACAGGCAAGACAGAATGTGGTTTTGCATGTATATATATTGGGAGGGAGTGGGAAGTAGAAAAGGGCAGGTTGAGCTAGGTAGGTACTAGTAATTGCAAATAGTTGTCTTATGGACAAAAGGAGCTGTAGCTTCAAACATCCCATCAAATCCAACAGGTTTTATTTCAATCCTCAGACTCAGAGTCAGACGCAGATTCAGACATCCCCACCTAAAATATTTATATCTCAAAACAAAAGATTCAAGAACTCTATCAATGTGTCCAAAAGCCCCAATACAAACTGCCAACTGCCCTCACACCTTCTTCACTTTTTCCCATACTCATATCTATATATATTTGTCCCATCCATATTCATCATCATCATCATTTCTTACAACTATGGGCATGCATGCATGCATGCATTTCATTGTGGTAAAACAATTTATTACATTTGTTATTAGTGTAACTAGAGACATTAATTATTGCTTGCATGTATTATGTAACGTTTAATTCTCTTTATTGATGTGACAAGAACTGTACTGTTGGTAGTCGAGGTGGTGGGACAAGGTAATTCTTTTTCTGTTTTAGAAAAAGAAGACATGGGTACGTGGAGTATAAGATTTTGGATCCATGTATATATGATAATATTATCATATATGATTCGATAATTGATAGTTTGTGTCGGTATAAATTTATATTAACGGTCCTGTAATTTTTCCCTTTTTATTAAACACATCAGCTCAGACGGCAGACTGCCCGTGCCAGCCCATTTTGTCTCACACCGTGGGGGAGGGAGAAAATGGTAAAACGAAAGAAAAAAAGAGAAAAATAAGAATAAAAATAAGGATATTAAGAAAAAGGGTTAATTAGATCTTCTGTAAAAATATGAAATTATACTTTCTCCTAAAGAAGTTTTGAAATTATACTTCAACCCCTTTCAGAAATTCTCCATTTACACCTAACCCCTTCCATTATGGTTTGAACATAAAATGCTGACATAAGGTAAAAAAATTGTATAAATTTTTAATTTTGCCTCTTATTTAACTTTTTCATGTATATTTTTATACTTATAAAGGAATAAATAATTATATATACATATATGGAGTAAGGTTAATATCATCAAATTTTTTTCTCTTATAAGTATAAAATATATATTATATATGAATTGTAAAATTAGAAATTTATGTAATTTTTTTGCTAACTACAATATTTTTCATCCAAATCCCAATCAAAAGGGGTTAGGTGTAGACAATGAATTTTTTAAGGAGGTGTAAGTGCAGTTTTAGAATTTTTAGGAAAAGCGTACTTTTACATTTGGACTCTAAATATAATTAATCCTAAAAAACAAAATGAAAGTATATTGAGAGGGTATATTAAATTAGTATTATTATTTATTGGGGACTAAGTATCACATTTAATTGTTAGGAACATCACATCTTACAATAATTACCAGACAAATATGGACATCAAATGACTTGGTACATCATCGAAGGCTTAGGCTGTAATAGTGTGGACCTTGAGCAAAAGGGGAACAAAAGCAAAAAGTTCAAAAATAAAGCACAATGTTTAAGTTACTACATTTGAGGTAATGAAATAATTTTCTTTATTTTCCTCCTAGATTTTATAATCCAAATTTACATACACTAAATAAAAAAATGAAATTGAAATATATATATATATATATATAGACTGACATCTAGGGAATTTAATGACACCGACTTAGCAAGTACCTAAGCGGAATGCAGTTCTCAGATGAGCATATGAAAATATTATAAATTAAAAATATTAATATTATCATGTGTGATTCAGTAAATTACAATCGAATTTTGAGTCGGTGGCATCCCATGAACGGATTTTCTAATGTTTCCCACACAATCTTTAATTTCATGTGCGTGGAAAAAGGATTTTCTCATAATACCTAAAACATGCTACATGCTATATTCGTAATAAATGCGATGGGGTGAGACATCGACTTATATCGACCTTTCCTCTTGTCTAACACATACCTTATTAAATGAACATGCACTTTTTTTTACTCTTCTTGAACTCGGAAAAGTAAAATGTTTCAAAATCAAAATATTTATATAATTTTTTTTCATTTATATATATGTAAGAACTCAATTTCAATTTAATTTTCTTGTAAGGGGAGTCTTTTTTGTTATGTATTTAATTGTTCATATTGGTATAAAATTATAAAAAAGGACAAGATTAAATTAATGGGCAGAGTGGGAAGACAGCCTTAAATTAATCAAAGAAGAGAGTGATGGATGTATGGGGATTGAGGCCAAAAGTGTTGGTATTCCTTTGTAGAAGATTTTTGACATTCTCAATGCATGGAGAAAAGGTTGTGGTGGGAGACATTTTATTGCATATTTCCTTTGCATGTTGGTCTTATTAAGACAAAACAATTGAAATAAGTGAGAGAAATATGTCAAATACTCATCTCAATTCACCCTACGTACACTTACATTTCATCCCAATAATATCGCATAATTAACTTTGCCAAATAAATAAAGAAATAAAAAAAGCCCCATGTAGATCTCTCCTTAAATAATTAATTATATGTTACTCTTAATTAAAAATATGCTTTTATTTCGTCCATTTACAAAATCTTGATCTTACGCAAATATTATATTGTCCATCAAGCTTAATCAATAAATGTCGGTTATATATATATATATATATATATATATATATATATACACGAGGGGGGTGGGGTGGGGTGGGGAGGATTAATTTGAATTGTTTATGGATGTCAAGAGTGCACGAGGGGAGGGCATATATAAATATGTATAGGGATAGTGTGAAATTGTTGTGTAGCATTGTATGGAGAGAAATATGTTGGTTGGATGTGTCCGACTAATTTGACCTCAGTTTGTGTAAGAGTTGTCCGTAGATTTACAAACATTACTGTCTCTGCTATCTCTGATTCCTAGATTTAATATGAATATATATGTTTTCTCTCATCTCATGTGTTCAATATTGGATGGAGTCTACCCTCTTGAAACCCTTCTTGATTTGTCGATACTTGTTTTCTTCTATTTGTTTTCTTATAATATCCTATGTTTTCTCTCTCTTTCTCTCTCTCTCTACACACACACACACACACACATCTTGCAGTGCAGAGTCATCGAAGAACAATATAAATGAGCAGGAAGGTCAATTAATTACATCCGTAGCACAACTTTGAATTTTGACCAATATGAACACAATATATTTACAGTTGCGTGCTATATGTCGACCTCTCATTCTCTTTGGTACCATAAAAGTGAAAAACTAATCTGTTTTTATTTCAAAGAGAGAGAGAGATGTAATTAATGTAGCTTCATAAAAGCTTCAAAAACATTACAGTTACTTCTTCTCTTCAATTAATAATAAATAGGTTAAAAGTGAAAGGGGCAGCCCCAAAATTAAAAAAATACCTAGATTCTTAATTGAAGGGGTCCTCCTGCAAGTTTGATTGCATAATGCACTAACAACTACACTGCACACTGCTTCATTATTTATGTTCCAAGAAAGTGGAGCGCAGAGTAAGAGTACAAAGCACCAGAAAAAATACTGAAAATGACAACACCAGAAACAGGAAAAACACCAACTTGAATGCTTCCATTTTTTTACTTTTTCCTTTCTCTCCAACAATATTTTTCCAAGTCCAAACATGACTGAAACCCATGCAATCACAATCCACTCTTTCTTTTGGCCTTCCCCTTCCTACATACATGTTAGGATAGTTGGCACTGCCATTTACGGAATAAAAGCTACATAAACTGAACTAAAACTAAGATGATGATCCACTGTCATCGCACCTCTCAACCATTGTATCTTTGAGATAACAACAGTGAGATGTAAATATTTTTTCTTTATAAGAATGAATAATCATTTATTAGATGTATTTGAATGTGAGATGAATATATCGAGATCATAATTGACCTTGTATAAATATACATATGCAGGAGATAAGAATATAATTATTACAATCGATACAACATGTCCGTTCTTGAAAAGGAGAGGAAGTGAGAAAAATTCTGAGAAATTGTCTAATCTCACAAGCAAACAGCGCTTCAAAGAAAACCATATTCAGAGGCCGAATTGCCCGAAAATATTTCATAAGCAATCAGAGAGCAAGGCAACTATACATGTTTTTGTGTCTGGAGAAAACGTTTATGTTTATCACACAGAGTGACATACAGGAAAACCACATGAGAATGCTACTCGATATTTTGATAATTCAATAGGTTAACTAACTTGTGCTCTTCGCAACTCTCAAAATTTGAACCAAGACAGAGACTACTCCATAAAAGAATAAGGGTGGTGAAAGAATGACCAGAAGGTGAAGGCCTGAAAAGATGTCAAAAGATACAAGGATAGGCTCTTAGTTTCGGAGCCCAATGCCAAAATGAAACCTACCAGTTCCCTGATCATTGAATGCATATTCGAGTCTTAGCGGCCCCAAAGGAGAGTCCACACGAACACCAATGCCGTATCCATATCCACTTCCGGGCTTGTTTCTTGCCCCAGCAGGATCACCTGGTATCAAGACGTAGGATGTGACATACTTGTCACACAGTTTAAACTGAGCCGATGGTCAAGTAAGGCACAGATTATTTCAAATGAAATATGATGCTAAAAAGCAAGCTGGCATTGAATGATAACTAGAATCAAGACTCGGAATCAACAAAGAAACTTGTTTATACTCCATAATTGGAACACTTCCTACTTTATATAGCAATTGTTTTGGGGTAATAGGTAAAGTGAGTAAAACAGACAAAGAGGACAATGGCAAAACCTGGAACAGTTGAGCCTGATCCAAGATCAGTTCCATAGTCGGCAAAGACAGCCCCTTTTACTGGTCCCATCTATAAAATACAATCATAAGTTAGGAGCATGAAATGGCCAAAACCTCCCCTAAATGCCAGGAACTGACTCGAAAGGTAACAATTTGAGGTAGGAAAGAAAGCTAAATAAAAAGTAGATTCCCTATGATTTCTTACAATATGTTAAAATAGGAAAACTAACCAGTAAAACAACTTCCTTGCAGAACATAGAATGTGCTTATATATTATGTCATAGAGCAATTCAAAATGTCACATTTTGAGAGTAAGAATTTAAACACAGCACCTTGCATCTTTCATAACACACACAGATGCAAACCCAACCAAATAGCTCCCTTGGGCCAAGAATACTCGCCTCACTCCAAACCACCAAAAACGAAAAAAAACCCAACCAAGAGTAAAAGGAAAAGAAAAGCTAAATGATGGATATAATAAAATAGGTACAGACTTACATTAGACAATGGCTTGTGTCCTTAATAAAATGCAACTCAAATATTCACTATCCATACACATACATATATATAAACAACAAAAAGAACCATTAAAGCTATAGGCCAGGTCAAAGTGCACAACACTTAACTACAAATATGCATACAGCTTACAACTTACCACTGGAAATGACATTTCTCCACTTCCAAAACATACGAGCGACCTGATCCAAGTGCCCCTTCTTCATAACCTCTCACACTATTTGTTCCACCAATTGGAAATGCTTCGTGAGGGGGGAATTTACCCACCACATGTCCACCGGACAAGCTGGGTAAATGATAAAGTATGACAATAAGAACAAAAATTGCTGAAATTCAAAACTTTCAGCAGCTTTTGAAGCGAGAATAACTAATCAATCTATAATAGCAAACTTGCTTCTACATGCTCTTCTGTTCCTCTGAAAACATCAACACTGAAAACATCAACAGAGACAACCACTTACCATACAAGAAAGCATGCAGGTCCAATCACGACACCCTGTCTAGCACGAGCATTCACTCTGTTGAAAACTAGCCACTCTGGAGACACAGGGATCCCTTGATCCATGTTGAATACAAACTGCAATATGCCGATGTAAATAAGTATACAATATATTATTGATACACCCAATGAACAAAGGTCTCAATGCAAATGAAAGATGACCAACCATTGAAGAACTAGGGTCACCAGAGTGAGTGTATACGGTTTCAAGTTTAGCAAGTAGCATATCATCATGAGTGTTGCCACTGCAGCAAAATTCAAAGTGAACATGTTCAGCATAGCTGGCTCATTCTGAAATCTAGGCACTAGTACCCAACACCACATACCTTGCAGTAAGAGGACTGCCAAAGAAGTCTCTTATAATAGGTATTCCCTTTTCATCATGAGCACCAGCACGCTGGAAAAGAGGAATCAGTCAATGTGAAGGTTCTTTATTTTTACCAATAAATGAAAGACATTTAGACAGACAGATACTTGAGGAATTGCAACCTGCTCAAACTAAGTATCAAACTATTCCACAAAGGCAATGCAAGTAATAAACTTTGAACCAAAAGCAAGAGTTAAAGCAGAAGAACTGGTAACAAAAAATTAAAGTAGACCCAGGAAGAACATAAAAGAGCACTATCTATGAATTCAAACCATAAATTTCCTGAAATGCACCTGAAAAACAAGTCCAGTTGTTCCAGTCCATTTAGGTCTAAATGGCCGACTGTACTCAATTCCACCAGTGATGCGTCCAATTGTAAGGCCGTTATTATTGGGCTGGTTTCCATGAACAAGTGTTCCTGGTGTTCTTGAATTCTGATAGAGTTGAAGAAACAAAAATCAGTTTGTATGACAGGGCATATCAAGTGAACTATGAGCTAGGCACTAAGCACCTGAATCATGATCGCTCTTGATGTCCTCTTATCATCTCCTTCAATCCACGGATCAGTATAATTTATCCTAAATATGGAATCAATTTGCCCCCTCTCCAATGACAGATTAAGTTTCTGGTTTCGTCCAAAGAGGTTTTTGTGATAAATCGCAATGCTACAAACAAAAATATTAAACATTTTTTCTTGATAAGTTACATGAACCTAAAGCAATAAGGATGAGTACCGCATAAGTGAAACCATAGCATGGTAGCATTACCACATTGGAAACTAAAGAGGATCCTAAATGGATGAAAATATATAGTATACTAGTTGAATCTTAATATCCTTAAAACCAAACAAGTGAAAATTTGCCCTCAAGAAACTGCTCATTGCAACCCAATTACCTCCCAATCAAACCAGCTAGAGGCCCGCTTGTTATTCTGCACAGAGAATACGATCTAGTAAATTACAGTACAAGCCAACAGTAAGCACAACTAAACTGCACCTCAGAAATACTACGAAATAAATAAAGTTATGTAACTTATTAACTTAATGTTTTCTACATACCCACTTGATATTCCACCACCTCCAGAAATTCCTCGTCCACTTTTACGCTCAACAACATTCATGGTCAAATCAACTTTGCGAGCATCTGGAGCATTGAAGAAATTTAAAAAAAGAAAACAACAACAACAACAACAACAAATAGAGGTGAACATATAACCAGATTTTACCAACGACGTTGAAATAGCATCAAAAGGCATTTACCACCAGCTGGCTGAGGAATGATACTAACGTCATCCATGATACCCATAGCCAGGACAGTATCGACATCTCTCTTCCCCTGAATCATGCTGTAGACCTTCATAAAACAAAGAACAAAAATCAAGTTCACAACAAACAAACAGTAAACATGAGACAGAAAACTAATCTACCAATGCCAATTTCTGTTGTTCTTTTTATTACACTTTGTAATCATTGTTTTTGAAACAGGATGTATAATGCCCTAATTATTTAACTAGCCAGACAACTGCGAACTTCTTTAAAGAAGAAAGTGGTCGAGAGCCGAGAGCAGAGCATCAGGAGTTGGCCTGGTATCTTAAAAAACTAAGCTACAAAGAAAAACGGACATCTCGCTAGAAAGCAAATACAACAGAAAAGTTCTATGGAGCAAGTTACCAAATGCATACAACAGAATGAAATATTCCATAAGACATCAAAGATCAAATGTAACAAATACCTGTCCTTTCTTGGTGGTAAGTTGCCTAAGTATAGTTTCTGGTCTTGTTTTCCGACAGTTGGCTCACCACTGAAGATAAACATAAATAACAGGAACCATGAGATCTACATCGATAAGAAACAAAAACGTTCACTTGATTCAAAAAGATCCAGAACGAGTTGCGTACGTCTTATCAAGGAAACGTATAGATATATCATTGACCTCTGCTTCTGAAACTTGTAATTTAATAATGCCACCAGAAAGAATCTCCACACCTGAAACCTGAGAGTGACAAAGATAAGAGAAAGTTTAAGAAAGATGGTATTTTACCATCACAAAAGACAGGGATAATTACTGTCAAAAGAACTACATCATTGCCTATTAGGGGGAAAAGGTTGGGAAATGTCTCAAAATTTAAAATCTTTACAAGACTAACCATGCCAAAAAGACCCCGCTCCATATACCAACCATCAATAGAGCTCATTACTTCATCAAGACGCCTGATGTTAACCACTTTGCCTGTATAACGTGGCGCAATAATGGCACAACGGCCAAACATCAGAAACCTCGAAACATGATGTAGAAAGAATTTCATGCAGCTATAAATACATTAAAGTCAAAGAAACGCACCATATCCATCACGGAAAGCATCCTCTATGAACTTCGATGGAAGAACATTAGCTCCTTCACACACCAGTCCTTGAAACTCTTGATTTGGTTCTACCTTGTAACAAAATATGTCGAAATAAATTGAAATTTTTGAACCAGGAATAGCAATTGAATAACTTAATCACCAGCTCATTGGACTAACCGGTTTACTCAGTGTCAAAAATCTGTTTAGATAGCATATCAACTTTTGATATATATATATATATATATATATATATATATATATATATATATATATATGTTTGTGCATACATGTGTCTGTCTTTTACTGGTAAAACAAATAAATATATCATATAACTACAAATAAGATAAAAGGAGTGGGAATACAAGAGATACACTGCAAAATCCCCTTCCCCACACATCATTCTTCCAACCACGTACATACAAACCCTCCCACACCACCCTCCACTTAACCCATTACTCCTCTTCCTCATTGAAGAAGTCAGGACCAATGCTTCCAAATTCCCTTAGTTCCATCTCCACCGCTAGATACGCCGTACAAGAGATCGGCTCCTTTTGCCATTTTCTGTAGTGGGCATTGCCAACCTATACATCACTTCCAGAACCAGGCTGTCCAGTCGGTCGGGTTACACAAATTCTACTGGTTTTAGCCAGCTTGCCTTAGCTCATCGGGCAACCCTTTCCAAGAGTGAAACCAGAATGGCATGGCATTATGGCCGGTCAATTGGTCCCTGACTGACAGCCCAGTTTCGTTTGGCTTCAAACATTGAATCACAAACAAATATGACAACTTTAAATGGGAAACTTGCTATCCAAATGCCTGGGTAGATAAGTATATATTTCCATAAATGTGAACAACTGGGCAAAAGGTATTGATAAGTGCATCGACTAATAATTGCAAAGTTAATCATTCGTTCTCTGTGAATTTTTCGTGTAAAAACATTTCTTGCATTTTCAATACATATGCAATAGTAAAAGATACCTGATAGAAACATGCACTGTGTGTTTGCACTTTCAAAATCACCAAGTAATTACTATCTTATATGTGGAACCTAGGATACTCACGTCTCACTGGTTTACAGACTGCTTCAAGAAGGTGCCTTGGCAGCATAGAAGCTACACCAAGGATCAAAAAGACCACTAAACAAATTTCAGATACTACTAGTAATGAGAAAAGCAGAGTCCAAATATGCACATTACAAATCGTAACTTATTCGTACGCCAAAATTTGCACCAAAGTTGCACCTTTTACAACATCATGCCCATAACATAATGAAATTAACAAGCATTACATTCATAAAGAAGAAGAAACGTATAAACTACCATGCTCCATGCATGTCTAAAAGACTGAATACCTGAAAAATCAACCGAATGCCATCGCGAGTGTCAACCGCAACAGGAATACAAGACATAAAGTACCCGCTGGCGATAATCCTGTGCACATCTTCCTGCACCTCACGCACCGTAAGCGCAGAATTGGCCCGCGAAGCTTTTAAAGCATTCAAGGCCTCTCCTTCCAAGTCTTTCCTCTCGAGCTCCTCCCCATCTTTGTTTCTCACAAACACTTCGCTTATCAAAACCCTCTCTTCCTCTGCAGCACGATTGCTGCCAACACTCTTCGACTGTGTCACAGCCCCAGACTCATCTCCCTTATAATGAACCAAAGACTCCGAATCATCGCCGCTTTTCAATCCATTCGATGCGGGCCCTGTTTCGGAATCGGATAAAGCTAACGTAGCGGAGCAAAAGAGCGGGGATTTCTTAAATACAGTGTGAAATGAACCATTCTTGATGTTGCGATGAAAGATTGGTTGGTTCCTTACAAATTGGGTAATGAAATTGATGGGCTGCTGATTGATGCCGAAGTTGAACTGGAAGTTAAAGTTGAACGGCAATTTAGCGAATTTGCCACTAGGGTTGAGTTGGAGAGAAGAAAAGAAGGAGCGGGGTTGAGGGTGGTGGAGATCAGGTGGTGAGAAAGATGGGAGTTTAATGGAGGAAGAGATGAACCGGACGTCGTCATTCCGGGGCATCGCTCACCGGTGAGATTCCGGACCTCTAGGGTTTCCCGGGGGTTTTGAGTTCACGGAGACAACGATACGATTACAAACTACACAGTAGCTCCACTCCGGTCGCAATTTTTCCGGTACGTATGATTGGGCCTTTCACTTCGGAAATAGGGCTACTGGTAAAAGTATAATGCAGTCAAAAATTCTAAATATTAAGCCCAAATCTCTTATTTGAGGCCCATTTCATATTTTAGAGCTGTCTATTTCTCCTTTCTCGTCATAAATCTATATTTATATTTATACTAATATAAAAATATATGTATTTCTCACACACAAACGATAATTTGCTATACCGCTATATCAAGTGTGTTGATAATACCCTTTAATTTTTTTCTTTCTTTTCTCTCTTCCTCTTTGGGACGTGATGGATTGATTTATATACTTTTTTTATTTATAATATATTTAAAACGTATAAATTTATATATTAGAAAAAGCATGCCACAACAACTATTATAACAAAAAAATATATATTAAGACCATTTAAGTAAGTGCCATATGTCCGCATATTTTTATATGATCTCTGTATATTCTATTTTGCCATATAAGAAATTATGTATAAGAAGTAAACAATTGACTAAATATTAATTCGTCTTCTACTTTACGAGTTTTGCATGACTAAATTTTTTTTAATTTTAGGTCCATTTTGTAAATCTCGTGAAACACAAGATAAAACGCGTCGAATTGACCATTTTAAAATTGAAAAAAAAAATATTAAATTCCATATCTTATTAGATTTAAAATATAATTGTTGCCTTGTATTCAGGTCGCAAAGACAAAACTAGTGCTAAATCGTGGTTTGTCACGTCGATTAGCAATTTTGGTCTAAAGCATTGGAACATACACTGCAAGGAAATCCAGCTAATGTAAAGAGACAAACTATAATTTTTTAATATTTTAATACTGATTCAAATTAGATTTTAGGGTAAGTTTGCCTGGATGGTTTGAAGTTGTCAAAATCACTTTTAACATTCAATTACGGTGATAGTTTGGTAGCCACGCCAATTTTTATATTTAAAAACTTTGGACTATCATATTATTATTATTATTATTATTTTTCTAAAATTTGATATAATTGTAAGTGGATTTTTCGTAATTTAAAAAATTATATTTAGTATTTATATTGTTGGTTTTTGTTTAGTAAATATATTCATATCTTACTAATAAAAAAGATTAAATGATAAATTAAACTTTTTTTTAGTTGGTTTATTACCGACTTATTTGTTAATATTTTTTTCTGATTAAATTACTATTATATATCTTTATACGTTAGTGCATGTGAAGATGTATATCTTCCCTCTTACATGAGTAGTTTGGTCAGAAAATATTTATTTGACATACAATAAGTCAACCGGTTATAAATATGATTTTTTTTCATTCAATTTTATTTATAATAATCTGCAAATTCGATGAATTTTGATAAATTGAACGATCTATTTGTTAGATGAGTATCCAACTAATGCGAAAGCGTTTTTATTTTGCAATTTATACTTTTAAAATACTTAAATAAAATAAAAATAAGTCAAAAATTATAAATAACTCCCTACCAATTTTGCAATTTATTAGTAAAAAAACTACAAAAATATTAGAGGTCATAGATTTGAACCCCGCTTTATGTGTGGTATATTGTGTTTACTGAATGATAAGTGTTTTGTTTCTACTATAATAATAGTTGTTAGATTAGATATCATTTATTTGATATTATTAATTAGAGTATAATTACTGTATTGATTGATATTCAAGAAAATAATTTATCGCTCTTATTTAAAAAAAATAATTAATAATTTTATCCGCAACTCATCAACACTTGAAAATCCCACACCCCTGATTCCCTGAAGTAATTCACATTGGAGTAACTACCAAAAGTGCACAAGGTTGTTTTCGTAATTTGAGTAGGAATGAAGTATGATAAGTCCTAAATGGTCCATGAAATCGGCAACGGGCAAGGCATCATGGGTGATGTGATGATGCCCCACGATCAAAATTGGAGGGGGGGTTGAAGATTCTTGGTGGGAAAGCTTTAACAAATTCGAAAATTCAAAAAACCACTGGTGGTCCGGAATCTTGATGAACGCCGTAAACGTAAAGGACAAATGCCTTTTCCTCTCTCCACTGTCCGCCCAGAATATATAAAAGGACAAGACTTTGAAATTCAAAAGTTGCCCCATTTCTGCAGCGGCGTCTCTCTCTCTCTCTCTCTCTCTGCTTTGTGATCGAGAAACCTTCGACCTCTCCTCGCCGCACATCCCAAACCCTAATTTCCCCCTTTTTTTCTTTTTGATTTTTAGTATTTTTCTTGTTTTCTGTTCATCTTTTTGTTTTACGGTTGGGTGATTGGAGGTTGCTTCCCAGTTTTTGATGTACCAAACAAAGTTGCTTCGGGAACTGAGCGAATAATTTTTCTGCGGAAAAAGGAAAGAATAATCGTCTGGTGGTTCTCCATCACACAATCGTGTATCAGGTATTCTTACTGTATTATTTTTATATCCACAATTCCACATACATGTTTGATTGTTTGTTTGTGCACGCGTTTTGCTTTATTGAGAACTTTATGCCCGGCCGCTTATTTAGTAAGTCAGGGTTTTATTGGATATGTTCAAATTGATGAATTTCCTTACTGAAATTTTCCGCCGAAGCTGGGGATTTCACTTTTCTTTTTCCTTGTAGTTGCTGTTTGTGGCAGTGTCTTGTGTGTTTTGCATGATTTTAGGGACTTCGACTTTGAGTATATGTATGTGATTGTATTACTTGTGTGATGGATGTGCTTTTCAGGCCATGAGTGCACAGTCGTCTATTCACAGTTCCACTAGTAGCTCGTAAAGTGAAACAAGAACCTGACTTCCATGCTAAGGAAACTCGAACCTGACTTCCATGCTAAGGAATTATTTATGTATTTATTTTTTCAAAAGGTGTTAGTCATTGGTGTTTTTAAAAAAGGTGTCAACTATTGCTTCTTTTCCCCCCCCTAAAAAAGGAGTTAATTATTTTATTTTTCCAAAAGGTCCTTTTGTTATGAATAGCTATGACATATTAGTTTCTTGCAATATGTTGTGCAATGGACAAATACTGTTTATGGAGCATCAAATATCATTTGTTTGCTAGCTAAACTGTGCAAGCATGACCTTATGCTGCTTGTTTTCAATGTTTTTATTTTCTGACATTATGCTTTGTTAAAATTTCTGCTTTGAATGAAATCATTGGCAGTCCTGTATGTTGGTGGATGCATTTGATTTGACAATTAATTGATTTGAATAAGGTTTTGAAGGCAGATACCACAAACTGATTATGACCTTTTATTATTCGAGCAGCTGTTGCTTAGTAATGATACTTTGATATGCTTAAATATATAATTTTACCAACCAAAAGCGGTGATTATACATTCTGTCTACCAGAAGATTTTCCAAATCAATACAGTTAATTGAAGTTAGACTTTGCATGATAAAGTTTTGGTTTTCCCATTGTTTTCCAGGTTGCCGGTACGGAAATTCTTGAGCAAAAATATGGAACTAAATGGAGAAGCTGATCTGAAGTCACCACTTTTGCAATGCCCAAATGATGTTGTTATCACTGTTTCATCCCCAAATCAAATTTTGAATAAGAAAATTAGGACTCTTGTCTTCAAGGTATTGGGCATAACATGCTCATCTTGTGTAGCTTCCATAGAAGCTGCACTTGGAAGACTGGATGGTGTGCAGAGCGTAATGGTATCTGTGCTTCAAGGTCAGGCTGTAGTGAAGTATGTACCAGAAGTCATTACGGTAAGTCAACTTAATTCCTTATTCTAAGTTAAATCTGCTTGCTTGATGTATGAAGTACAATTTTTGGTCTTCTTGAGTGCCTATTTGATATCTCTTGGTTGACATATTAAATGCAACGACCGAGGGCTATTTTTAGTGCATAGTTGATACCCATTATCATTATTCTATGTTATTTCCCAATTAAGTTCTTTAATTCCTCCTTTCATATCAACAAAGTAAAGAGAGAAAGAATACTAAAGAAAAGATTAACCAGATAGTTACCTGCCTATGTTACTTTTATAACATATTTCCACTCTCCTGTGCGCCCCACCTGCGATCCTCTCTAAGGAAGAGGGAACTGAAGAAGAAAGTGCTAACTGATGGACGTGTTAGATGAATAATCCAGGAGATAAAAGTACTTGTTTATTGAAGTTCATTTTGAATGATTGATTGCCTTTATCTGGGCTTGAGCCAAGCCAATCAAATGCATGTTTCCTAAAGTGTTGCTAACGAATCTCTAGTCATAATTAGAAGTATTATAATGACAATTACATGCCCAGGAATAATCCAAGTTAGCAAAGATTTAGAACATGATACACTATAATCCTCGTATGTGAAAGATTTAGGATATATTTTAACAAGATATAAAAAAACTGGTGCTTTCATAATAAAGCAGCATTTAATGCGTCCATTTTCTCTCACTGGTTGGTTTGAATCTGTGGAAGGTTTCAGTTCTTTCCAAATTTTGCATATTGATGCTCAATTTGGATAACCTAATTTCTTTAGGCTTAATAATTTTCTCTCTTTCAGGCAAAAATGATAAAAGAAGCAGTGGAAGATACAGGTTTTGAAGTTGCCGAGTTTCCTGAGCAAGACATTGCAATGTGCAGGCTCAGAATTAAAGGAATGGCATGCACAAGCTGTTCAGAGTCTGTAGAACGTGCCTTGCTGATGGTGGATGGCGTGAAAAAAGCAGTGGTTGGTTTAGCTCTTGGAGAAGCTAAAATCCATTTTGATCCAAATGTGACAAATACTGATCGTATTATCAAAGCAGTAGAAGAAGATGCTGGCTTTGGAGCTGAACTCATAAGCTCTGGCAATGGCTTGAATAAAGTATATTTGAAATTGGGTGGAATAACTTCTCCACATGATTTAACTGTTATTGAAAGCTCACTTCAGTCTTTGGAAGGCGTAAATCATGTTGAGATAGATGTGCAGGAGCATATAGCAACCATAAGTTATGAGCCAGACATCATTGGTCCAAGATCTCTAATACAGCGCATCCAAGAAGCTGGCTCTGGGCCCAGCACTTACCAAGCAATTTTGTACACTCCACCAAGAGGAGGTGAAGCAGAGAGGCAGCAGGAAATAATGATGTATAGGAATCAATTCATGTGGAGTTGCCTATTTTCAGTTCCTATATTTGTTTTCTCTATGGTACTCCCAATGCTTCCTCCTTATGGAAACTGGTTAGGCTACAAGGTTATCAACATGCTTGACATTGGGATGCTTTTAAGATGGATCCTTTGCACACCTGTGCAGTTTGTCATTGGCAAAAGGTATTCATTTTAATTTTCTATTTGCTTAGGATAATCTCAATATTCTATAAATGCTGTTTTTTTGCTGATATGTAGAATTCTCCGAGGAATTATATAATTTGTAGGTTCTAATCACCTTATCAGGTTCTATGCAGGATCATATCATGCCCTGAGACGAAAATCTGCAAATATGGACGTTCTGGTTGCCTTGGGCACAAATGCTGCTTACTTCTATTCTATATATATAATGATAAAAGCATTAACTTCAGAGTCATTCGAGGGTCAGGATTTCTTCGAGACTAGTTCCATGTTGATATCATTCATCCTTCTGGGAAAATACCTGGAGGTTTTGGCAAAGGGAAAGACATCAAATGCTTTAGCAAAGTTGACAGAACTGGCACCTGACACGGCTTGCCTTTTAACTCTAGATGCTGAAGGAAATGTCATTTCTGAAACTGAAATTGACACACAACTTATAGAAAAAAATGACATATTAAAGATTGTTCCTGGGGCAAAAGTTCCTGTTGATGGGCTTGTTATTGATGGTCAAAGTCATGTGAATGAGAGCATGATCACGGGAGAAGCTATGCCTGTTGCTAAAAGGCCAGGTGATAAGGTAAGATGAATTATCTGATCATAAAATTTATAGCCACTGTATTTAAACATTATAGTTGATCAACAGGTAATTGGTGGGACAGTGAATGAGAATGGCTATATACGCATCAGGGCCACTCATGTTGGTTCAGAAACAGCGCTTTCACAAATTGTTGAACTGGTTGAAGCTGCTCAGCTTGCCAAAGCACCTGTTCAGAAATTGGCTGATCAGATATCTAAGTTTTTTGTTCCGACTGTGAGTTTCTTTGCCTTATTCCTATTGAATTTTCTCTTAATTGTGTTTTCTTTTGGAACTTCTGTACTCTTTGATGTAATAATGGAGTTGGGGGATGTGCCCTATGGTGTATAAATTATTCGAGCCATTTCTCCCTTCTAGAGCATTTATTTTCATCCATATGATTGCAAGTTTCACCACCCTAGTAAGCCTCTATCTACATCAATGCTTCCACTGTTAGGATTGTAACAATAGAACCACGTGACGACCCAAACTGATGCACCTAACTCAAACTGCACTATTATTATGGATTAACAAGTTGATTAGTCGGTGTAAGGTTTGCAAGAAAAAGAATCCAAAATTATGATTGGGCATGATTCTAAATGTTTTCCAAACAACAAAGACCACAACTTACTTAAATTGACAATCTTACTACTCAACTAAATACATGCTAATTTATTTTGATTAAAAGTCCAATATTATTATAAAAATAGAAGCAGTATCGCACTCTTTATAGGTTCATTTGGATTGTGGCTTTCCCTTCTGTATATAGTTGTCGTAAACTATTATTCAAATTTATACTTGAAGGTTTAATGCCATTAAATTAGATATGACAAGACTACCATGTCTGCAGAGTAAACACTTAAATTTGTCATATTTAATTTTTTAATGTAACATTGTATGTTCTCAAGTACTATTTGTTCCTATATTTGATCCCAAATAATTATTGAAAGTTCTATTAATATTTGTACTATTTCTTTTTAATGAAATGTTGTTAAGTGTTTCTGTTTAACATATAAAGTTTGGATATTCAGTAATAAGCATCTGAAAAATTTATTATTTCTGTTTAGTATATAGAATTTATTAATTTATGTTCAACTATTTGATATAATTTGGTTTGGATAACCTAGAGATCTAATGCTAATACAAACATATAAGAGCACCAGTAAATATGGATAACGATCAACTAAATCTGAAATGGATAGCAATTGAATTCATGGTGAAACTTTATCCTCCAAATGGTATTTCTTAATAAGATTGGAATTTCTTGATCATTAGCTTTAAATAAATTAGGCCTATGCTTAGAATCCTCATGTTTTACTTTAGTATATGCATTTAAGTGAAGTAAGCTGTATTATCTAACTCAAATTACATTCTACTACTGGATGTCTGGACTGCCCTAAACCGAGCAAACTGCATAGTGTGGTTTCAGAGGTGATTATGTTGGATATTGGCAATGTAGATTTTTAACTTTTTAAGTGAAGAGCTACTGTGCTAGAGTTATATTGTACTGAAAATTGATTGCAATTACTACCTATGTTATAGATTTATCTTGTAATTGGAATTACTTTTACCTGTCTTGTCTTCTAAACCTGATCATCTTCAACGATCATGATGGATAGTACTTCACAGTTTATTTTGATCCAAGTCTTGGAAAGTTATGAAATTTCACTTATGAAGTTTGTGCAATATGCTAAGTTGTACCTGTAAAAATTTTACACTCGATGGTAGCTCCTGGAGCTACAATCTGAAGTCCTGTTTTTCAAGTTGTCATTACATTTTGAAATACCATCTTTGTTTATCTATACCAGGTTGTCCTTGCTGCTTTACTGACATGGCTGGGATGGTTTATTCCTGGACAAGCTGGGTTATACCCTAGAACCTGGATACCCACTGCTATGGATGCATTTGAGTTTGCCTTACAGTTTGGTATTTCAGTATTGGTGGTAGCCTGCCCTTGTGCCCTGGGACTAGCGACTCCTACTGCAGTGATGGTTGCCACAGGGAAAGGTGCTTCTCTAGGAGTTCTAATTAAAGGTGGAAATGCCCTTGAAAATGCACATAAGGCAAGCACTTGATTTATTTGCGGACCACTTAATCTATCTGTAATTCTCATAAAGTTTTGGGATGCTCTCTTTCATGTGCTGCTGTACTCCTTTTTTACTAGTCTGTTGTATTTCTTTCAAGATTCAAATTGAATTGAAAAAGAAATTAGATTTCTACTTGGTATGTGAATGGTTGCCCATCACATTCTGTACAGGTGATGCTGCCTTGATCAATTGAAACTTTGAGTCGGATTGAGGCCTTTTGCAATCCAAAAATAAATTAATTATTGTCGGACTTCTGTATGTGGTAGATGACCACTCCAAGTACGGGCCAAAACCCAGCTCCACCTGCAGGGTGCCATATTGTCCTTGGTTTATGGATCCTATATTATGTACATGAGATCTACAGCACTTTTGACAGATTGAAACAGTTGCAACTTGCAAGAAAAAGAAGCCATATTATAAATGCTTATATATGTGAATCTCACCAATATATGATTGTTGTAGCACTGTTCATTACTTTTCTTTGTGGATTAGAGTCCATTTATTTTTACTCTGGTCCTGCAGGTCAAGACTGTTGTTTTTGATAAAACCGGAACGTTGACTGTTGGAAAACCATCTGTGGTTAGTTCTGTGCTCTTCTCCGAAGTTTCTATCGAAGATTTCTGCAACATGACTATTGCTGCAGAGGTGAGTCTCCTAGTTCTAATTCCGCTGTCAAATGATATATGGTGAAATTGAAATGCATAATGAATTTGTAGTAAGAGTAGCAGGTAAGCTAATGGAAAAAATTATCAGAAAGAAGGCTATGAACTTTGGAAAATGGTACATATCTAGTTCCAGGAAGAGCATGTAATGGAGAGAATCCTTGAAGGATCAGTGACCAGTAATGGCAAACCTCACCATGCAATTATTTTAGTATTTCAAATACCGACTAATGTGTCTGAACAACTTCATAGCCACATACAGCTGAACGTGAAATTAGAAAACATGTCAGATTTTGGATGTTCTGAAATACATGCATTCCAAATATTGTCAGGCAAATAGCGAGCATCCAATAGCAAAAGCTGTTGTGGAGCATGCTAAAATGTCACTTCAGAAGCATGGATCCAAGAATGATCATTTCACTGAGGTGAAGGAATTCGAGGTGCATCCTGGGGCTGGGGTGAGTGGAAAAATTGGAGAAAGAGCAGTTCTTGTTGGGAACAAGAGGCTTATGCGTTTTTTCAATGTTCCACTTGGCAGTGAGGTAGATAGATATGTCTTAGAAAATGAGCATCTCGCTCGTACTTGTGTGCTTGTCGCCATTGAAGGAACAGCAGCAGGAGCTTTTGCAGTAACTGACCCAGTGAAGCCAGAAGCTGCCCGTGTCATATCTTATCTCCACTCAATGAGCATTTCAAGTGTCATGGTTACAGGTGATAACTGGGCCACAGCTTCTGCAATAGGTAAACAGGTGGGTATTCAGAAGGTGTTTGCTGAGACAGATCCACTTGGGAAAGCTGATAAGATAAAAGAATTGCAGGTAATGAATTTTCTTGAGCATATTGCTCAGAACATAAATACATTACATGCAAAAATCATGCTTGAGTAATCATGAGACACGTTTCGGTTTGACTGTAAAACATAAAAGTGATTTTAGTAAATGACTGCTGCCATTTTATATGTCATGTCCACATAGCCATGGTTTTCCTTGTCAAATAATTGTGTATCTTACCTATCCTGATACAGTTGCAAGGTACCAGTGTGGCAATGGTTGGAGATGGGATAAATGACTCACCAGCCTTAGTTGCAGCTGATGTTGGCATGGCAATAGGGGCCGGAACTGATGTGGCAATAGAAGCTGCCGATGTCGTCCTAATGAAGAGCAACTTGGAAGATGTTGTTACGGCTTTAGATCTCTCACGGAAGACAATGTCCAGAATCCGCATCAATTACGTCTGGGCACTTGCATACAACGTCCTTGGGATGCCGATTGCTGCAGGAGTTTTGTTCCCATTCACTGGAATACGTCTTCCCCCTTGGCTTGCCGGTGCTTGCATGGCTGCATCATCCATAAGCGTGGTTTGTTCGTCTCTTCTACTGCAATACTACAAGAAACCTTTGCGTTCTAACACTGCCTGAGACTGAGAGATACTTACTCTTCCACTGCTTGGACTGATATATAAGAATAAGGTTTTAATTCTTGTCGACCTTGATGTACTTAAACATCTAGCTTACAATTAGCTCAATCAATCAATAAGGATACCCTTCAACGTTAACGCATCCATAGCTGCTCCCAAATGCTATGTAAAAGCGTTCTTGGGGGAGGATTTATGTTGTAATTGTATTGTACAAAGCAAAATATAGTTCTTAATACTTCGTAGTGAAGGTTAAAGAATTTTAAACTAGCATTTTCACTTTACCATTTCACAACCTGTGTTGCAGTTGCATTGAAACCAGTCATTGTGAGATTTTAGATATAATGTGAATTGGTCTTTTATTTTCCACATTTTTTTTTGAAAAAACATGAAATGTCTTAAAATAGTATTTCATCAAAAATATTTTCCCAAATTGTAGTAATAATGTGATATTGCTAATTTATAATTATTAGTTTTTTGCTACATATCGATGTTGAGATGATATCGTGTACTACAGGAGTATTTGGTCTCAATAGTGTAGTATATGATTGAAATAAAATTTTGTAATAAAAATAGTGTACATGACATAGACTTTGAGAGAGTACAACGCATTTTATTCATTCAATGCACCCTCAATAGGGCATACAAAGCCAACCTCAAATTGGATTTGAGTTGTCTACCTTAGACTAGTTATACAAGATTCCGTGCGTGCGAAATAGGCTGAATTTTCATATAAAGAACTTCTCATTTCCATTACTTTAAACAACATATTATAACAAAACCCCCACCACCAAACCATTTAATCATTGACCGACTCCAAACTTGGTCAACTAAGGCCAAAATTTTAACAATTTCCAAATGCCTCCATATTGATGCAACTTTGCATTGGTGCCAAAAAGTAGTTTCTGATAAATTATTATGGGTGCTCTAAAATGTGAATTAATTCAAAAGAGGTTCGAATAGTCTAATTTGAAAGTGAATGATGTTCAAGTTCATCGGATTGCTACAACACTAAAGTCCCCTACCCAATATAAAAGCCTACCACAGTCAAACTCAAAGAGCCTATATGGATAGTAGCTTTGGTGGCTTTGACATTAGACCAACTTGATCGGTGCCCATTTTTTCATAATTCTTCAAACTCTAAGATATGGAGATTTCGGTTGCTCAAAGGGCAAACAAGGTTCAAAAAATTCAAATTGAATGGTTGATGACCAACATTTTTTTTTTTTTTTTTTTTTGCTTACATCAATTATCAAGTTAGTTACCAAAACTACTATAAAGTCAAGTTGTCAAGAGCATTAGCATAAGTCATGCGTCCTTCAACTCAATTTAAGAACTCTGAAGGGGCCTCTTCATAATTTCCCAAAAAGTGTGGCTTAAAATGCAATTCATCACGTTTCACATGCTCCGCGGAGCAGCAAATCAATCACCGGCCTTTCCTTGTAAAATATCTGTAAATTGAAAAAAAAAATAAATGAAATAATGCTCTCCTAGGTCAGTTCATTCAGCCGCAGCTACTATAAAAGTCGCACACCAGCCTCCACTTTTGTTCCTCTTCCTCATTTCTCTCCGCACAATCTCCTCGTTCTTCTCTCCTCCATTCCATTTGCCTTACTGGAGTACAGAGGCGAGTCGAGCGCAGGTGAAATCTCCTTTCTGGATTTTGAAGAATTTCATCTTTTTTTTTTTTTTTTTTTTGTTTTAAAAAAATTATTTTGTCCTGTATTTAGGATTTAGTTTTCTGAGGATCTAACATGATTATCGCTTTTGTATGATTGTGAGTCATTTTATTTTTCTCTATTTTTGCTCGGTTACATCTGATTTGTTTACCTATTTGTTTCTATAAGTATATCTTGTTGTTTCTGCATTTCTAGTTTAGATCCGTAGGTGAAATATACAGAGAGCTCAAAGTATCTGTAGGTTTAGAGAACTAGAGGTCTGTACTCGTTTAGATCCATCTTTATAGATCTGATTGCTTATTTTTTTATTCGTAATTCATGTAGATCTGATTCATGTGTGTGCGTAGATTTATGGATAATTAGTTTGTGTAGATTTATGTTTTTAGGCGCTCATCGGATCTTGTTGGTTGTGCTATTTTTTTATTCGGTTCGGATATATGCTTTCTGCAAGTTGTTAGTTGATATGATTTGTTTGTATTATACTATTGCTCTGTATCTTTGTTAGTTACTTCGATGTATTGCACTTATCTGATCGCCAAGGATTTATCGTATCTCTGCTGGATTTTTTGTAGTTTAATTTTTCATCTTTATTTTCACTTGTGGTTTCTTTATTGTTTGCTGGAACTATGGGATCTAGCTTGTCAAATTATTGAAAACTTTGAAAAACTTTTAGCTGTGTATTTGGTTAATTCTCATCATTGTACAAAGACAGTCTTTCCCTGATGTTAAAACTAATTGGCCATTGAGTTGGGACCAGTCTAAAACGTCAATATAAAGCTTAGTTGTAGTCATTAGGTCTTACTGGTTGACTTGGTAACTTGGTAGGCAGGTCATATGTGCTTGATTGCGACATTTTGATTTTTCTGGTAGTTATGTGCACTTAATGCCATTAATATTAGTATGGTTATCTGTTTGCGCTACTGTGGCATTTTATACATCAACTGTCTTTTTTGCTCAATTTGACGCATTAGCAGTGTTCATGAATCAAATTTGCAGCATTACATGCTGCATCCTACTCTGGATTTGTTTAATGTCATTCTTGGGAGGGAAAATTGGTCTTTGTACATGGTGTATGAGAATCATCACATTCTTGGGTGTTTAGGGACATCATGGCCCACAGTATTGGGTCATATGCTGTGGATGATCAAACTGTGTTGATAGTTATTCTAGGTGAATACTTGTATTAAGCTGCATGCACACGTTTTTGGGACATAAGAATTATGGGGTTCTTGTGTTCTAAATTTATTCCTGAATTCTGTGAACAACTAAACTATCCTTGTTAACAACTGTCTAGTCTTGTGCTATTCCATGTATGTTCACTTGACCATCTGTTTTGCATACTGCAGGAGTTTTATATAGCGTTAAGATGGCTGAGCAGCACCAGTACCCAACTCTTTCCCAGAAGGTAGCTAACCAGCTTCATCTGAGCTCCAGTCTCTCCCATGGTGTTGAAGCTCGCTATGGGGGCTTCCAGCAGCCTTCTGTGTTTCAGAGGCGGTTTGCTTATGGCAATTATACAAGCCCAGTATTGCAATATCCTATGACCTGTAGAGCCTCTCAGGATCTGTCATTGATTTCTGCAAATGCTTCACCAGTGTTTGTTCAGGCACCCCAAGAGAAAGGTTTAGCAAGCTTTGCAATTGACTTTCTCATGGGAGGAGTTTCAGCTGCTGTTTCAAAAACAGCTGCTGCTCCTATTGAGCGTGTAAAGCTCTTGATCCAAAACCAAGATGAAATGATTAAAGCTGGCAGGCTCTCTGAACCATACAAAGGAATTGGAGACTGTTTCAAGAGAACAATTCAGGAGGAAGGATTTGGTTCATTGTGGAGAGGAAACACTGCAAATGTTATTCGTTACTTCCCAACTCAGGTTCACCTAATCTCCAAATTCCACGAAGCATGCATATTCATCACTTTCGTTTACTCTTATAGCATGCTTTACTAATGGTTAATTCATGTTCCACAGGCCTTGAACTTTGCATTCAAGGACTATTTCAAGAGACTCTTCAACTTCAAGAAAGACCGTGATGGCTACTGGAAATGGTTTGCTGGCAACCTTGCATCTGGTGGTGCTGCTGGTGCTTCCTCACTGCTCTTTGTCTACTCCTTGGATTACGCTCGTACTCGCCTTGCCAATGATGCTAAGGCTGCAAAGAAGGGAGGTGAAAGGCAATTCAATGGTTTAGTCGATGTCTATAGAAAGACTCTGAAATCTGATGGTGTTGCTGGTCTCTACCGTGGATTCAACATCTCATGTGTTTGGTATTATTGTGTACCGTGGTCTGTACTTTGGAATGTACGATTCTTTGAAGCCCGTTGTCCTTACCGGATCATTGCAGGTTAGTGTATCTTCCTTACTGTTGTCTGATTGCTACTTCTATAGTTTCCATGATAGATCTAAGCTGCTACTTCGAACATGTTAGTGACTTAACTTCCCAGGACCAGTAGAATTAGAATTGTTTCATTGTTTGGGAATTATAATTTTTATACCCAATTCTATATATGCTGTCTTATTAGTTTTGGTTTGTGAATACCTATTTACCATCTCTAGTCAAAATTTTCTGGAATCAACATAATGCTTATGTATATACGTATCTTGCTGTGGTTTGTATTATATTGTTCTTTAGAAGTTAGTTCTTTATAACTGAGATTTTGGCCTTGTATGATTACAGGATAGTTTCTTTGCTAGCTTTGCCCTTGGGTGGCTCATCACAAATGGTGCTGGTCTTGCCTCTTACCCAATTGACACCGTTCGTAGAAGAATGATGATGACATCAGGTGAAGCTGTGAAGTACAAGAGCTCTATGGATGCATTTGCCCAAATTCTTAAGAACGAGGGTGCCAAATCCTTGTTCAAGGGTGCTGGTGCCAACATTCTTCGTGCTGTTGCTGGCGCTGGTGTGCTTGCTGGTTATGACAAGCTTCAGGTGCTTGTGTTCGGAAAGAAATATGGCTCTGGTGGTGCTTAAATATCACCACTTTGTTTTACCTTTAGCAATAGATGGCGATGAAAATCTTTTTGTTGTTTAGTTTGAGAATTCATGCAAGGCAAAGTTTGCGGATTCAGAATAATTTAAACTTAGAGAGGGCTTCGTCCCAAACACTCTGCCCTTTTACTGGGCATTTTCTTCCTGGAAACTTGTTGCTCAGGAACATGTTACTTAGTTTCACCAAGGAATTACGGCATTGTTTTCTTGAGATTTTGTTTTTAAAGCTATGGCTTTGGAATTTATGATGGTTTTGAAGCGTTACTTTAAATTTCCTTCTTCAAGGGTAAAATATCTTCCCTAGTCGCTGCTGCTATTTGACTTTACTCCCCAAATGAATTTAGTTGCTTATGAACTTCAATATTGCAGTGTTTAACAGGATCTTCAATAACCGGTAACAAAATGAAGATAAAATACCGTTTTAAACTCCACAGTGAAATAAAACTAACGAGAGACAGACTAGAAATAGGTTTAGATCTATATTCTGAGATTATTGAAGTGTTTTACTTTGATTTTAGAAAAATATTAGATAGTTGTAGAAATAATTGACAAAAATATTCAATGAAGCTTTGTGGATGAATAACGTAGAGCAGTTGATGAGAAAGTCCAACCCTTTCTTGGAAACACCCAAGATTTTGTCCATTTCAACCCCACGTACTCTCTATTGCCCCAAAGAAACAAACCCAAGAAAAGTTCCAACAGTGTCAGGAGTAACATGAAAGCACGACATAAACTTATATAAGAGCACGCAAACCATGATAACATTTCTCCCAGAGTGGCAATAGAAGTAAAAAAGCTATGGTTAGATTTATTCGAAAATGGCAGTAGAAGTAAAAAACTATGAAATGAGCTAGTATCGTTGCTTTAGCAAATGAAGTTGACTTGGTGGATGAGACTAAATGAAATTTTTGTATGAAACCACACTCAATAAGTGTAGGAGAGTAGTTTGAGTTTTTAGAAATACTTAAATACATACATGGCACGACGGCTTTTTGGTTATGGTGGTAATAGCCTAAATCAAATGCTAGAGTAGTTGGGGCCACCTACTAAGAGAGAGGGGGGATGAAGTGAGTATTGTTAAAGCTTGAGAATCAAAATCAACCCAATTAATCTATCTTGATGGGTGAAGATGATGATGGCGTTTAGAGCAGCATAACCACAACGAGCCATCTTCCAAACACGTTTTTTTTGAAGCAAAAGTAATATGCCAACATTGCAATATTTAAAGCTTGTACAGTTACTATGCGGGGTCTTAAGGACATTGAATCACAAAATTAAAAGATTGAGGAAATAAAACTATGTCCGGCTATTTTTCTCATCCAACGAGGAGTTCATTCAATTTGCATAGAACTAATAGCCAAAATGAAATAACTGGACCTGGATACTGTGAACTCTCTCATTCAGTAACAGAAAAGTGCAAACTTCGGCAGAGCTCTCTCCTAGAGTTGATCTGAAAAGGCAGTAGCCAATAGCAAAATCTCATTCTTCGCCCGACGCCTAAATCAAAATCCAGCATGTGAAGGGAAAGTTTTGGTTTCTCTTAACTAATTCCTGGATTTCTTCCTGGACTTTGAAGAAGGCTTGGTTTGCTCTGTGCTTGTCTGAGAGGTTCCCTTAGAGTTGGCGGTTTGGTTTGATTTTGAGCTAACGTTGCTGGCAGCCTCTTTAACAACTGCACCCTGAGAACCTCTGATTTGAGCCGCTCTCTTATCCTTTCTCTTGGGCCTATAACTAGACCTCTCCCTCTTTGGCAGCCACCTTTCTGGATCTGGTGGAGGACCTGGATTTGCAGGGTCAAAGCCTTTTGGGTACTTTGGCTTTCTCTTCCTTTTCTTCTTTGTTTTCTCCTTATTCTTTGGTTCATATGCTTCAGGAATCCCCGCCGCAGGGGCATTCTCAGTGTTCTTTGCACCAGAAGTTTTCTCCAAGCTCTCCACATCGATTCCCTTCAGACCAGGAAATGGTTTCAATTGCTTCTCATAAGATTCAGCCTTCTGAATGTCCGTATGTGCAGCAGTCTGAATAAGACCCACCAGAGCTTCAATGCTTCCATGGCTTTTGACGAGCTCCTCGTACAGGTGAGCAGCCTCATCCTTCTTTCCATGTCTGAGCTTAAATGAAGCAGCCTCTTGCATGATTACATCAAGTTTATTGTCTTCAGCCATGGCATTAGACCACCACTTTATTGCAGAATCAAACACAGCATCAGCACCATCAATATCTCCAGCACGTTCTTTGAGTGAGACAATGGTGGCAACAGTTGCGGGCTTATGTTGAATATCCTGTATTTTTAGCAGAGACTCAGCTGCTATTTGAGGATGGCCTGCAGCCGCAGCAATCTGTGCCCTTGCAAGCAGGATGATCTTCGATTTGTCAGGAAACTTACTTGTGAACTGCCCTAGTATCTCCTCAGCTTTATTGGCTTTGTTCTCTCTTACATGAACTGCAGCTTGAAGAAGCACTGGCATTATACTATTTGGAAACATGCTGGGAAGTGCAGAAGCAAGTTCTCTAGCCTGCATTTGCTTTTCTTAGTTAGCTAAATTGTCAACAGATGAACAGAAACCTGGAAATCCAAGTAAACTGAAGTATATTCTCAATGCAAAAAAGTTAATACAATATGGAATTGCTCAAATTAAGGATAGTAAAAAAGCATTACCTGATCCAACTTATTAGAATGAAGTAGCAATAACATGCGGTTAACATATATTGCTTCTCTTTGCTTCTCAGAGAGCTTTAAGTCAAGGCCACGAGCAAGATGGAAGGTTAGAGGTCCTTCACCTTTCTCTATCAGCTTATCAAGTTTTCTCAAGCCATCAGACACATCCTTCGGGCCCTTAATTGCGATAAGGTTGCTTATTGCCACCGCAAGTGACGACTCATCTGCCAGATTTTTCTTAATAATGCTGGAATATGATTCAAAAGCTTCTTGACTGTTTCCTAGGACCTGCAGAAACCATAGCAGGCTTGATTGTACCACTGCCTCCAACAAACTGGGGGAAAACAGAAACGCAAAATATAGTATTACAATCTCACCTGTTGAACATATGCTAGCTGAACAGCTAAAGGTGCCAATTCAATTTCTATGTCATCATCAGCTAAATTCTCTTCCATCAATGTTTCCTGGCCAATTCTGCAGAAGAATTGATGTCACCTTCAAGCATTGAAAAGATATTCTCAATGGTCCAAAGATGTAATGGTGAAGTGTATGTTTATGAGGAATTCCAAAAGTAATGCTAGAGTTAACAAGTCATAAGATTCTAATGTAAAATATAATGCAGATGCATAGGTCAGAGATGGAGGAGGTTGACAGAGTAATTCTCTTCTATTTTTTGAAATTTTAGAAACTTGATCCATAAGCAAAGCATTAGGGTTAGACTTTTGCATATGGTATCCATATAGTGGTTTCTTCTAAGTAGTCTCTTCCAGCAAAGCATGGATCATTTTCAGCCAAAACTTATCTGAGGCGAATGAGAATGATTAAGACGAATGCTTTACTTCAAATCTAAAATGACCAAGTATGATGGAGGCTAATTGTTCCAGATAATAAATTGAGCTTCTTGAGATTGGATATTACCTTCGAGCTGACAGCAACATTTGCTCGGCATCTTTATACTTGTTTCTTTCTATCAACGAGCAGGCAACATTGTAAGCCAGTTCAAAACTGCTTGTTGGTTTAACTCTGAGAGTATCCATTGTCCCCTGGACTTCAGAAGCCCTCCCCGCAGAAACCAAGCCAGCTGCAAAATTTATTTCTAGAGAATCTATCTTCGACTTCTGAAGCTTTTGATAGATATCAACACATGCATCCATCTTTCCTAGGCGAAACAAAATCTGCGATTCTAACAACATAATTGCAGAGTTTCCTTCTTGCCCTTTCAAGGACTCCAAAGCTTCATCCAACTTATTTTGCCGATATAAGCAGTATGCCTATTCAGAAAAAACGAAAAAGACATAAATCAACATGGCATATTGCCTTCTGGGCAGAATACAGATGACCGTATACACAGCTGAAATCATCTTAAACATATGAAAGATTGGCAAACATTCAACTCATTCAAGTCAAACAAGAGATTCAATAGGGGCTGCACCAATAATAGGGATGCTGAGAAAAAAGATAAAGAAAATTCCACACAAGTGCTAAACATTCAACTACACTGATCTCTGGAAAATATAAATCTATCTCAAAATTTGACACAAATGTCGAACAACAATATCTGCTATTAAGGAAAATGATTTATCTTTCAAATAAATCAGAATACAAGTTGAGTGACAAACTAAAAAGAGTTCGAGCTTTAATGATTCTGCGAGGGAAAATAGATTTATCCTTGGCCCATATAAGCCACATTTTATTCAAATGCTAACACCGTTCCCTCTCTCTCTCTCTCTCTCTAATTATGTGCGGGAAAATAGTATAATCCCTCCACCCAACATAAGCCAAATCGTCTTCAAAGGCTAACATCATCTGCTCTCTCTCTCTCTCTCTCTCTCTCTCTCTCTCTCTCTCTCTCTCTCTAATTGTGTGCCAGAAAATAGTATTTGTCCTTTCTGCCCCATATTAGCCAAATTTCTTCAAATGCTAACGCCATTCTTTCTCACTTTCTTCTCTAATTGTGCCCAACTGTGGAGAAGCCAAATTTTCTTCAAATGCTAACGCCATTCTCTCTCTCTCTCTCTAATTGTATGCAGGAGATTACTATTATCCTTACAACCCACATAAGCCAAAATTTTCTTCAAATGCTAAAAGCATTGCTCTCTCTTCATCTATCTATCTATAATTGTGAGCGCAGGAAAGTAGTATTATCCTTACAACCCACATAAGCCAAATTTTCTCCTTCCCTCCCTCCCTCCCCCAGTAAGCAAATTATAAAATTATGGCCCATATTATTATCAGAATCCTCACTGAACTATATCACATTTTTTTTACCTAGCTTCAAGCAACTGAAAAAGGAAAACAGTAACTTCTGTAACTAAAGCGCAATTTCTAAAATGAACTACTCTTGGAAGATCAGAATTCATGGTAAACCATGATGTTCTCTGACATAGAAATGCCAATGCAGGAAGTTCAAGACATAACTTTGCAGATAGCGTAGGACAAATAGAAATCAAACCCAGGTTATCAACAACTAAATCACAATCTCATAGCCAGAAATAATTTACTAGATAATAAAAGCACTGGAAGCGCGAGGTAGCCAACCATTTTTCCGTATTGCTTATACCTCACTTTGCACAGGAAAGAAGAAGCTGAAAAGCACTAAAATTGGAGTAAATTTACTGAACCAAGATGTCAAAGGTACCTTGAAGAAACTGAAATCCATAGAAGTTTTCTTCGAAAACACTTGAATTGAAGATAAAGCATCATCAATGCTGTCATTTTTAATCAGAGCCACAAGTTTACACCTAATCGCGTCCTCATCTCCCGGCGCAATAGAAAGAACTAAAACCCCAAACACAAAACAACATAAAATAAGTAACAAAATTCTAAACATTAGCATTTAAAGCGGATTTGAGTTAAAAAATCAATCATACATACCTTGATCTGAGACTTTAACGGCTAGGTCGTATTCCGACCGCTGGATATGGCGATTGAGAGATGTGAAAAGGTCTTCGATGGCCACCGCGGGGGCGGCAGCCGGCTTCGCTTTTTCTCTCGCCTTCGGAGCCATTTTTTAGCTTTAATTTCCTTGATTTCTCTACACACGCAGGCCGGATTATTCGGTGTGTGCATGTAAGAGAGAGAGAGAGAGTGACAAAAGAGAGAAGTAACAGACATTAATGGATCGCCATCTGAATAAAAATTGGGCTGGGCCCATACTTGGCCCAAATTCAATTAAGAGCCCAAGCCCGTCTTCTCACCAAACATTTTCAAAACATAAATACTATAGTCAACATTTCAATTTTCAACTCAAATAAAAAGTTCAAAGAAATGCCAATTCTATTAAAATGTGCATCTTTCATTTAGGTTTTCTTGGTCAAAATAATTCTTATAAAAATATATTTCTGCACGTGCAATTTATCGTCCCTCTACGCCATTCAGCCTCAATAATCAAAGGATCTGCCAAATAAACCTAAACAGGTGTTTTTATAATTGATTGATAATTCAACACAGTTTTTCGTTTTTAATTATAGATTCATTACATATCTTGCACGCCTAATGTTTGTCAATATCAAAAACTAAAAATTAGAAATGAATAATTTCATGCAAAGAAACCTTAGGTTAAAATTCAGATCTTTCTGCCCAGAAAAAAAAGATAATGTCATCTCAACCAACTACGCATAAGCAATTGTGACGATCTTCAAATGAGAAAGCTTGTTGGTTGTTCTGCCATTGGGCATGGGTTCTGTAGCCTTTCGGGTTGGCCCATTCCAATTATGGGCTTGGGTTGAATCCTGAACTGGGCCTTCTTCCAGTAGTTGGATAATCCGATCCTTGACTTGATTTCTCATTACTCTTGTTTGTATGGTAAAACATAAGCCCATACTCACTCAAACTACATTGACCTACTCAAATCTGTTTGCAACCGCTTAAAATAAAAGTTTATCAATTTATTGTTAAGCAATTTCTTACTATTTTTTATAATTTACTGATAAATTATTTTAAAAAATTATCAATACTTTCTGATGTTAATAAATTATTATGTAACTTTTGAATGGAGACTTGAAATTTTCGATTTTACACTTATTGTATTTTTTTTGATAAAAAAATTTAAAATATTATATACAACGGGCGAGGTGGATGAAGTTTTTTAAAAAAATGCCCACTTAGTCTATAAAAGAATATCATAATTTTTTCTTTCATAAAAAGTAAATTTATAATTTATAATCAACAAGAACATGTTGGTTAATTTATTATAAAAAAAGGGACGGGAACGTAATTGAGACTAACGGACAGGGCTAGTTGATTGACAACCATCAAACTCAAGAGTATTTGTAATTTTTGAAACAACGATAAAGTATTTTAAATTATATCAAATTTAAGAGAAAAAAAAAACTCATTGCAATTTATTAAAAAAAGTCAATTTATCAACAGAAGAATTGATCAATTCAACAAAACTAATGCAAGGGTTAATATTTAAGAAAAGAGAGAGAGAGAGAGAGAGAGAGAGAGAGAGAGATTAGTGGGATATTGAGGAATAAAATCTAGGAATCAGAATATGGGGTTTTTAAGGTTGGCTGTATTCCATCAATCAAAGGCTCAATAATCAAAACATTACAAACTAATACAAACAAAACCCTCCCCTAATTATATCCTTAAACCACATGCTTCTTCCTAATTAATTATTAACCTAATATGCATGAATCATTGCAAAAAAGTTTTCAATATAATAATAATAAAATAATAATAATAAATAAATTAATTAATTAATTAATATTATTATTATTATTATTATTATTATTATTATTATTGTTATCATTATTATTATTATTATTATTAAACATTGCATGTGAGATTCTTCTTTTTATTTTTTTTCATAATGAATAACAACGGGATTCAAACTTAAAACACCTTGTTTTGCTTCTAATACCATATTAAATGACCATTCTGACTAAAATTTAAATTATTAATAAGGGATAACTATTTATATTAATATCTCTAACGTATATTTTTATTAGAGTTAATTATACTTAGATCCCATTTGAAAAATCAAAATTATTTTCTTCAAAAAAAATTTTAAAATTACACTTACACCTCTTAAAGAGATAAACTGTTCACCCCTAACATTTTTTCGTTAGTGTTTGGATGAAAAATATCGACGTTAGAAAAAAAGTTTCCATAAATTTTCAATTTTACTCTTTATTTAATATTTCCATATAATATTTTTGTACTTATAAGAAGAAAAAAATGTAAAGACGTTCACCTTACTCCACACATATATAACTATATATTACATTTATCTCCTTATAAATATAAAAATATACATTATGATGTTAAATGAAGGGTAAAATTGAAAATTTATGTAACTCTTTTTGCTAACGCTAGCCTTTTTTCGTCCAAATCCTAATAAAAGGGGTCGAGTGTAAACAGAAAATTTTTAGAGGTGGTGTAAGTATAATTTTAAAATATCTTTAAGGTTACTTTGATATTTTCAGAGGGGTCTAAGTGCAATTAACTTTTACAATTAATTATAAACTACGACTTCGATTATTAATTACAATACCAATTTTGATCCAACGCTTTTATTACAACTACGACGTTATATGCACGCTTTATCCTTTGTTATGCGATTGTCTTGGTGGTTTGGCTCTTGTAGCGTATGTCCGTCCGCTACAGTATTTTTATTTTACTTTTTTAAATTTATATATAATGTGACATATTTATATATATATATATATGCTTTATGTATGGGTGGTGGGGTCAGATAATGCATAGATGATGGCTTGTAACATTAACTTTGTCATGTGTACCGACAAGGGAATGTCGTGTGAATCCTTACATTGCACGCCACCTCTTTCTTCTCTTCTTCCACATGAATTTTTTAAATATGTGAGATTTTAAAAGAGTGTACGTAGAAGAATATCAATTATATATAGGGTGGAAAATGCAATAAATGATAAATTCTTTTTAAAAAATAAAAGTCCCATCACATTTCCTAATTATTTTATTGAAAAAATAATTATCAAGTGTAATTATTGATTAATAGATATAACCAACTTTTTTCGTCCTCTCAGAAAGAAAAAAAAGAAAGAAAAACCGTCTGCTATGTTGTAATGAATAATACGATGGTTATATGTCGACGAAAATAATTATTTCATTAAATAATTAGTTTTGATTTGATGAGGGATGTGATTTGCAAGTCCCGTTTTACGACGTATTGTTTTGTTTTTGTTTATAATTTTTTTATTTTACCTGAAAATGTGCATCATAAGAGAAGGGAGTTCTTAGATTCAAGCTTTTTTATTATTAACTAATTAATTATTAAATTTGTTTTTTTTGAAAAAAAATAAAAATACACAAAGAAATAAAGAATGAAGTTTGCAAACTTCCAACGTCCACACAGAT